>JAWQEG010006879.1:15000-40355 GCA_033782935.1 Petrolisthes cinctipes
GCTTGAGTGATGTAAGCATGTGAGGAAATTCGAGTTTGCTTGAAATCTTGTCACTAAACGGAATATCCATCTTATCTCAAATTTACAGGACGATTGACAGATTTTTATTATTATTATTATTATTATTATTATTATTATTATTATTATTATTATTATTATTATTATTATTATTGTTGTTTTTATTGTTATTATTATTATTATTATTATTATATATTATTATTTTTATTTATTTTTTCCCTAAGCTATACAAGGCTACAACAGTGTTTTGCCTAAATTTTGCTTATGATATAATTTCTTAATCCTTTTGAATAGGATATAAATAGGTTGTTAGAAGTTCGGATACCGTACTTAATTATGGTCAGTTTTCTTGGCAATGATGTCAATGCTTTCAGACAATTTCTTATAGGCTAATTATTTGTATTCAATCGGGTCACTTTATTAGGCGTTAAAAGTCTGGCATGATCAAACTGGAGTGTTGTTATTAGATCGATTGTGTACATTTAATCTTCAGCACAAAAAAAAAAAAAAACGAAATATTGTTACGGCACCTAAAAAAAAAAAAAAAAAAAAAAAATTAAAGTCAGAAGGGATGATTTTAGAAGCTAGAATATATTTTTTTTTAACTAAATTCAACTACTCAACTGCTATATAATCGGTAATGCGAACATCAGGTCTACATATGCAGGGGTTTGTGCGATTTTAACCTCTGGCGAACAGATATGCAAAAGTCTTTAGCCCTAATATAAGTGTTAAGTGGGTAATTCACTCTTGTTGTAATGGAGCGCCTTGATTCCTCCAAAGTATGCCAGGAAACAGAACCGGATAGACAAAAAAAATAATGGTGTTCTGTTGCTTGGAATAGTTTGGAGGAATCATTTGCTCCAGATTTACCAACACTGCACTTTTCCCCCTTAATTAAACCGAGTGGCATTTGAGGAAAACAATATGATTAAAAACATCACCTTGTATGTCAGTATATATTTATATGATAGAGATAGATAAATAAAATGATAGATAGATTGAGCGAAAAAAAGAAAGATAGATTGAGAGAAAAAAAGAAAGATAGATTGAAAGAAAAAAGAAAGATAGATTGATAGATAAAAAGATAGATAGATTGAGAGAAAAAAAGAAAGATAGATTGAGAGAAAAAAGAAAGATAGATTGAGAGAAAAAAAGAAAGATAGATTGAGAGAAAAAAAGAAAGATAGATTGAGAGAATAAAAGAAAGATAGATTGAGAGAAAAAAAGAAAGAAAGATAGATTGAGAGAAAAAGAAAGAAAGATAGATTGAGAGAAAAAAAGAAAGATAGATTGAGAGAAAAAAAGAAAGATAGATTGAGCGAAAAAAAGAAAGATAGATTGAGAGAATAAAAGAAAGATAGATTGAGAGAAAAAAGAGAGATAGATTGAGAGAAAAAAAGAAAGATAGATTGAGAGAAAAAAAGAAAAATAGATTGAGAGAAAAAAGAAAGATAGATAGAGAGAAAAAAGAAAGATAGATTGAGAGAAAAAAAAGAAAGATAGATTGAGAGAAAAAAAGAAAGATAGATTGAGAGAACAAAAAAAAGAAAGAGAAAGAATGAGGGATGATGCGAAGTACGTTAAAAGAGACGGAAGGAAAGACAGAGGGAGACAGGTAAGTAAAAAAGTCTCCCTGGACCTTGTTAGTGGTGACGATCCTTGCGGTAACAGGAGCACCTTGGGGGCCGAGGGGAAGGTGGGGCGGGGGGGGTGGGGTGGAGTGGAGGCAAGGGGAAGTGTAGACATCGGAGGCAGGGAGGGGAGTGGGGTGGGGTGGGGGGTGTTGAGGGGTGGCGCAGGGTGACACCATCTTGGCCGGCCAGGGGTGGTGGACATAGGTAGGGTGAAGGCATTTTAGAGAAGATGGGGGCAGGGGTGAGGTAGGGTGTTCATGGGCATTATTAATAGACAAAGGGGTGGGATATTGATCATCTTAATTAAGGGGAGAATCTTTCGTGGGTGAATTTGAAGATCTTTTATCCCTCCAAACTATATCACAAAACGCATTAAATTTCTTCCTTAATTAAGGGGGCATATAGCACATTGTTTTGGGTGGTAAATCTAGAACAATTGATTCCTCCAAACTATTCCAGGCAACAGGATACCATTATTTTTCTTCATCTGGGTTGATTTTCTGGCATACTTTGGAGGATTCAAGGCACTCCAGTCTATCAAAAAGAGTATACCATCCCCTCAAACAAAATTGGTGCAGTGTGTGGCAGGGTGAGGACATCTTATACAAGGGTGTGACTTTACATTATATAGAGCCAGAGTAGGGCAGAGAGAAATAGGTTCTAAAAGGGTGAGGGAGGGATTCTTAGACATGGGTGGTGTAAGGTCGAATGAGGGTATTTTAGCCACGGTAACGTAAGATGGGACTTAACAGAGCAGGATGGGGCTGGAATAGGTGGGACATTAGGATAGAGCATAACGTGGTATCATTATTGCAGTTCATACTAAAGGTATTTGACCCTTACTCAGTCAAACCCAAAGAGCGAAAATTGGTATCTTATCCTAGCGAATCCGATGGTGGATCTTGATTTATTACTGTAATAAGAATAGGACGAGAACAATCCCGTTATGTCACCAAATTATATCTTGGTAACATATTCTTAAACTTGGAGCGTCAATAGCAACTTCACATCCGACAACCAACTCGTATTATGGTGTACTAAAAACAATAAAAATAAAATATGGGAATAAATGAAAACGTCAGCCATAGATAGAGTGTTATAGAGCACTGGATCATTTTTTAATAAAGTACCGCCACTGTGTATCCCTTCACCATTTTTCATCCACTGGAATTAGTTTTATCACATCCTAACCTTTTACACTGATTTCCCATTAGTTTTCCCGTTCTTTTATGACAGATGGGCAGGCAGGCAGGCAGGCAGGCAGGTCGACAAACAGACAAGACGAGTGGCAGGCCGATAGACAGACAGACAAGACGAGTGGCAGGCCGATAGACAGACAGACAATACAGACAGACAAAGACGAAGAGATAAAAAATACAGCAGCAGCCTCCGTTCATCTAAGCTGGAGAAGCTAATGAGTCGTGAGCCTGGGTAGTACAAGTAGAAGAGGAGTACTAGGAGAGTCAAGGAAGTGGACAAGATAAAAGGAAGGGAGAGAGAGAGAGAGAGGCAGGCAAGAGGGTGGGAGGAGGCGGGACACAGATAATGAAGGCAACGAATAGGAGGACTGAAATTGAAACCAGACAGGGTGCAGCTGGAAAAGTTTGTCGAGGAAGGGGCCGAGAATGGAGACACTGTAGCAATCAAGAGGAGAGCTATAGTAGTAACACACTGATGCACTCTCCTCCGTCCTTCTCTTTTCTTCTTTTTACGTGCATGGATTGTCTCTTTTGTTTCCGACGATTGTAAAGTGACATCCTCTCCCTCCTCAGACAACAAACAAGCTTATGGAGAGGAAAGAGATATATATATGTGACACTCGCTTCTGTATATAAACTAGGAATGACAAGACAGGTACAGTACATAAGGAAGCAGAGAATGATGATGATGATGAGCGAAATGAATAAGTCGCAGATGGTGAGGGAAACGAGTTTACTTGGCAAGGAGAAAAGTAAGCGAGTGACGACGTGGCAATGAAACGAGTGAGGCAGAGGTTATGAAACAGAAATAAAGAGAACATTATCTCTCTCTCTCTCTCTCTCTCTCTCTCTCTCTCTCTCTCTCTCTCTCTCTCTCTCTCTCTCTCACACACAAGTATTACAGTACAATATGTGAACCTCGTGTAATATGGAGGGGATATAATTGTGTGAAATGCGAATACGGTAATGTATTCTGGCTGTGAAGCCGTTCGAATAATAGGGAGGTAATATCTAGGTCCGTATACAATTGTTAATACTAAATATAATACGGATACCTATACCACTGTTTAGATAAATACCATTATTTTACTATAATTTTAACCAGAGTGTTGTGAGGATCATTTTACGTGATTCATTGACGTACCAAAAAACATGTTCTAACGATTTTATTTATTCAGTATCATGTTCTCCAAAGCTATATATTATGTCCTTATCGTCCTTATCATTGTTTGCTTTTATAAATATCTGACACGCCTATAGCAGATCGCACACACATATCACTAATACTGGGTTTCTCTTCCAATTGTGTTTTTTTAGTAAATGCATAACTTGTAGGTCAACATGTAAAGCATTCATTTAGAGCCATGGTTTGTTTATTGCTCACATCTCGCATAGTATGTATTAATTAGCACACGAATAATATCAATCACACTAATAATGTCATACTTATTATAATATCAATTTCTCATAAAGATTGATGGCATATACACACACACACACACACACACACACACACACACACACACACACACACACACACACACACACACACACACACACACACACACACACACACACACACACCCACACACCAGTTTCATTACTCACACACACACACACACACACACACCAGTTTCATTACACACACACACACACACACCAGTTTCATTACTCACACACACACACATACACACACACATACACACACACACCAGTTTCATTACTCGCACAAGGCAAACGCGCGCATACTCACATCCATAAATGAGTTGGGAGTTGACTGACCTCACATCCTCACTCATTCATAATAATCTGCGAGTCGAATTCCGTTTGCCGAAAGTGTGATTAACCTTTTCTACTCAGTAAAGGTTCAACTCTGTATTTCGGTGTTATGTCCACATACTCTGTCCTCCCAGTGTAAACAGTATTCTTTTCACACCCTGAATATATAGTACTACCTTTTGAATACCTATTTTTATTGTTAAGTCCCAAAATTACTTCTTCAGGTCAATGGCCTATGAAGTGAAAAGGCACAAGAGAAAAATTGTATATGAGAAGCCTCCTCGAATTGGTGCTTACATTGTGCAGTTTATCCATGAATTTTAATGAAGTAATTGTTCTCAAATATCATGTGTTGCTTCAGACTTTTTGTTTTTCTGTACTGAGGTATATATTTATTTCCCTATCCTATTTCCTTTTCTTTTCTGTGTGTTATCTTCCGGCTTGTTATCCTCAACGTGACCCAGTTCTCCCTCTGGGATGCTTGCATTGTTTTACACAAATACAATGTAAATAACAGCAAGGCGAGAGTTTATATGGCATGGCTTCCTCGTAACAATTGTGTTACCGTGAATGCCACTTGTTCTCACTTCCTGGATCCCGTAATAACAGGAAGTAAAGAATTGTTATATCATACCACCAAAGACAAGAGCCTGGCCATTGTTCCTTTTAACTCATAAGTGAAATCTACAGAAAATCAAACTAACTAAATCACATACTGTTTTATAATAAACTTTTCAAATTAAGTGAGACACATCCCATGGCCACTGGTGAATGTATAGATTTCACAGTCTTAGAGCTAAATCAGTAACATTAAAATATAATAATTCCTAGATCACCCGAATCATCTTCCTCCTGCACAGTTACTAAGTTACCTACAACGCCAGAATACCCCTGTTGAGTGAGTACCATATAGAAATACTGATACTCTATACTACATTGTCAAGATAAGTAAAGAAAGCTATAGAAAATCTGGATGTGGGCCTTCTCACCATATATAGGTAAATACTGACTAAAAAAATTTCACCCGAGTCCCATATTTCCGAACTTTGGTCGCGGATACATTTGGCCTCAGAGACTTCAGCATCTCTTGTAGTATCTCAGAAACTGTCACAAATATATATATAGTGTATCAAACAATGACTGGCATCGCTAACATCAAATTCTGTCTCTCCATTAAGGGGAGATTCTCTTGTTGGTAAATTGGAAGGCTACTGATTCCTCCAAATTATACCAGAAAACAGTAGCCCTCAATGGCACACTAATAGGGGATCTGTTTCGTGCCATAGTTTGAAGGAATCACAGACCTTCCAATTCTCCAACAAAAGAATCTCCCCTAAAATTTCAGAATATCTTATCTCCGTGCATGGTATGATTTAAAAAGTAAAGTGCGATTTCTTCCAACTACATCTAAGAAAAGGTTCACTCATGACTTATTCAACTGATCTCATTTTACTCTCTGCTTTGGATTTTATGCCATTGGTCGTGACTTGCCTTTGTTAAGTCTAATGAACTCTTGCTGCGCTGCTTCAGTGACTTATTGCCTGAGGGTGTAAAAAAAAAAGCTTGTGATTTATGAAGCACACTGTGTAATAATTATCCTACTGAATAAGAGCGCCAGTGTTTCAGAAATTACACCTGACTTAAATAATGCTGCCGTAAAAATGTTGTCATAAACATTACACTACTGTAGCGACATGGCAGCATTATTACTTCTCTCGTGCACAACTAAGTCACAGTTTCCCAGGAGCTGAATATCTGATTTTCTCACACTAACTTAAAGGACGGAAAGTCGAATCCACTCAGAAAAGGGACTGAGAATATATGGAGATACAGACGCCAATCATAAAAGGTCACCAACTTTAGGAAACACCCACGCCTAGACCATGGCATTTGCATTATTCGAAATTTATCCTCACAATTTGACATAGTTTAAGAATACGTTTTATTTTTTATTTTATTTTTTTCCTTTCTTTTTTCATTTAACATATTTAATCATATTTGAGTTCCCTCTTCACAATCTTGCATCAACAACACTCCTTCAACTAATTTCAAAATGTCAACATCAACAACATTATATTACTACCCTCAACATGTTGTGCATGAAATTATTTATGAAGTCATGCTTCTTATATGAATACATTTATCTATTGACATCCTTTGCATAACCAATCTGCTCACACACTTGCCCTGAAACCATTTGCGATCGATATCCTGGTTTGGATTTACGGCGTTAACCAAAATATATCACACGCACAAACGAGAATATACCCTGCTGTAACACCATCATGCAGTAGCAACACTATAACGTATATAATAATTAACCTTTATTCGTTGAGCCAGTTCCCCGTTTCAGGCTGATTTATATTTCTACCTCGGTATGCATTCAGATGATCTCATAAATCTTCCGCCAAAAAGACAGTGAAAAAGTGTGCTGGTATAAAATGTTGGCACGAGGCACGCAGTCCTTCATCCAATTAGTATCTCACTCGATTTTCCCAACTCAATCACCCCGGGGCGTCACACAAATTATTTCTCTACCTTCAAGTTTTATCCCCGCCCTTTTCTGAGGCCTAGTTCTGTTTAATTACTTGGACACACAAATTAAATCAGAAGCTACACGGCCATCACTCTCGGCTTGTTTATTCTAACTAGTAGAGAAAATAGCCCGGGTCTTTATACTCTTTCATTCCCGTTGGTTGAATTAGTGAATAGTGAAGGAAGTTACTTGATTCAGCTTCCGACAATGGTGTAAAGTGTAGGCGTGAAAGAATTCGTCTGTGCTGAGTAACGTGTAGATGAGAAAGAGACAGAGACACAGACACAGACAGACAGACAGACAGACAGACAGACAGACAGACAGACAGACAGAGACACAGACAGAGACACAGACAGAGACAGAGAGAACAGGAAATGGAGGGTCGAGCTTGAGTTACCATCTGCTGAGTCGTCCTGGGTGAGCAATATGGCCCTTGTGTATTGTATTCCCAGTCAAACCCCATCCAAGGACTACGAAGACGACCAAACCTTGAGTCCCCTTACAAACTCACAATAGGAATGCCACAACTTTAATCCCAATCACGTCAATGAAGTATAGTGGTTGTAATGGAGAGGTTATATGCTATTCTTATTCATACCCAAACCAAATGATCAGAGAAGGCGACGTAGTCCTATAATGATATTCAGCATTTTTGTATAATTGACTCACTTTATATTTCAAGATCTATGACTGGGATAAATTTAAAGAAAGAGGCTGTGAGGGGAAAGGAAACCCGACTGCTGGCTGTGTTGTGTAGGAAGGGGTGAGGGAGGAAAGACGAGATAGAGAGGGGAATGGAAGGAGGAATGCTGGAGAGGGAAATAACAAATATAAATCGGAAGAAGAGAGGGATGCGGCAAGAGAAAGTCAATTGTGTGTGTGTGTGTGTGTGTGTGTGTGTGTGTGTGTGTGTGTGTGTGTGTGTGTGTGTGTGTGTGTGTGTGTGTGTGTGTGTGAAAGTGTGTGTTTGTGTGTGTGTGTGAGAGAGAGAGAGAGAGAGAGAGAGAGAGAGAGAGAGAGAGAGAGAGAGAGAGAGAGAGAGAGAGAGAGAGTGAAATTGTGTGTGAGTGAAAGTGTGTGTAAGTGAAAGTGTGTGTGTGAAAGTATGTGAGTGTGTGTGTGTGTGTTGAGGAAGCCCAGGAAGGAAGTGGAGAGAGAGAGGGAGGGAAGGAAAGGAAATTAAACGAAGGAAGGAAGGAAGGAGTTAGTAATTGTGCGGTAGGCAGGTGTTGGTGTAGCTCTTTGTAATGGCAGTCTAATTACAGCGGTGGACTGGGAAGCTAATGGGAGAGTATTTCCATGCTGAGTCAAGAGGAAGCTCGGGGACAAATCTTGTTAGAGGTGCTTCACAAACTTGAGAGTCTGGAGGGTCTGGCTCTAACTTCCTTCCTTCCTTCTCCAGCCTTTGTCATTCGTTTTCCAGCAATGTTTCCTCTGTTTAGTTTCGAGGATGTTCTCAACACAAATTGGAGTAAGAATGGGACCTTGATTAGACCAGAGTATCGATGACATGACACCCTACTTGTGTGTATGTGCGTGCGTTTGCGTTTGTTCGTTTGTGTGTGTGTGTGTGTGTGTGTGTGTGTGTGTGTGTGTGAGACAGCAAAGACATGATACCCTACTTGTGTATGTGTCCTTGCGTTTGCGTTTTGTATATGTGTGTGTGTTTGCGTTTGTATGTGCGTGTGTTTGCGTTTGTATGCGTGTGTGTTTATGCGCCTGTGCGTAAGTGCATATCTGTGAGATAGTATTGGACAGCAGGAATGGAAGACGAACCTGTGTCGGGTTTGGACCATCAGGAGAGTGAGTTAGGTAGGCTTCTCATCTTCCTCCAGACCCTCCGTCCCCAGATGACTGACTGTGTCTTAGTCGATCTCCGTCATGAATATCTCCAACATTGGTGGTCGCTCTATAGTATACTGTATATGCTGAGTTGAGCGTCATGTATTGTTGCATATTGATGTACACAATATACTCACACACGGGTTATATCATTCATGTACTACACGTGCCTGTGATACAACGCAATTTCGAGTACAACGTAGATGTAGCACCGTAGCATTGTATTGTGGTATGTGTATATCAGTTACCACAACACAACTCTATATAAAGGTAGATTGCATTTCAGATGACACGAAAAAACTGATCGATTGTGACATAATAAAATCATTCTAATATGAACTCGAACAGGCAGTGTCAATTTTTTTTTAGTATCAGCCACAGGAGAGTTTTAAAAAAATATATAACTCAATGAATTATTTATAAATAACGTTATATTATATATATATCATATCACATTATATTATTTTTCAGTGGTTCCTTCCAAGTGTGTGTGTGTGTGTGTGTGTGTGTGTGTGTGTGTGTGTGTGTGTGTGTGTGTGTGTGTGTGTGTGTGTGTGTGTGTGTGTGTGTGTTTTACATGTAATACACTAAGTCATTTTAACTTTATATCATATCTTTGATCCAATCTTTAAGTATATATTAGCGTTTAATGTCCAAGTACATTCAGTATCAAATTGTGAAAAACTATTGTTTTAATTTTCCTTACAACTATGAAAATAAGCAAAGAAATGTAATGAGAAATACGGAACATTTTCGCCTTTTAAAATTGCACTCTAGTTTCTACATTGTGATAATCCTTCGTGGCGCGGCAGGTACCAAATGAAATGGGAAAATCGACACACCATCACCAATATTGACTCTCTTGGCGTCCTGCAACCTGTATACTCTACTTCGCTGAAAAAGAAAGTCTTGGTTTGGTCGAGGGGAAAAATATTAAATCAGAAAATGTTCTGTTTCCAGTTACACCTTCTGTATAATACGGAACATTGGGTGAGGCTATAAGTTAATATATTTAGCTAGGGATTACCTTACTACTTCCATGGGAAACTCTAATAAGTCACCTCTCATTACATTACTCAGAAATGAGGGCTTAACACCGTCTTCGTGACGAATTAATGCGTTCATATAATAGATAAAGGAAAGGAAAGGTGTAGTATAATCAGTGTTTAATGCCGTGTCTTGCCACCAGAGGTCTGTTTATTCACACTGGGGTGATAGTACTGCTCTCACTGCTCTAAAGGTCTGGGAGATACACTGCTTACGGCCTTATAGTACTTAACTCGCTAACTTAGTAGGTTCATTTCTATTTTATATATTGCTTGGTTCGCGTAGCAGTTTTCTTCAGTGGAGCCTAAATCTGCCTTGAGTTCCCACCAGAGTCTTTATTGAAATGGTGGAGAATAAATAGACTCTTCACTATAAGCCATGTGAACGTAGATTGGTGGTTCAATGTAAAACCCATCAACTTTTTAAGTGAATTAGCAAACCCTTTTCTCGGTTATTTTTAAGCTTTAAGAAAACTTGGTATAGTTCGTGCATTTATATACTTTAGATACACAATAAAGTACATAAATTTTCTACACATGATATCGAGTATTTGGAGGTACCTTTCTATCCAGCACATCTCCAGCCAGCCAGCCTCCCCACTTTAGCTTAAATGTCCTCCATCCAGCCTATCTGTCCACGTCATTGCTTCCATGTTCCCCGTCAAGCCTCTCCTTCCCTCTTCCTGTCTCCCTGTCAAGCCTCCCCTTCTCTCTCCTAGTTTCCCACGTCACAACTTTCCCGTCCCTCTTGCCTTACCCCTCCCCTCTTGTCCATCTCGTAGGGGGGTATTGCCTGTAGTGATGTGTTCAATACTTTAAGGGATTTGGCGCCCCTTCGGCGCTAGCCTTTCTCTCCAGTTATTCAACTACCCCTCTTTTCTATCTATTTCCTTCCTGCTTGTTGTCTCACCTCTTTCTCACCTTCATCTGGCGCTATATGACCTCGCTGTTGCGGCCCCTAATATCAATCAATCAATCAATCCCCCTTGTCCATTTGCAACCTCCCCCCCCCCTCCCTTGCTCCCTCAGACCCCTGTGATACCCTAATGCTGGAATGGCCAACTGGGAAGGTTGTCTGAATATTGATAAAATGTCAATATGTGGCGGTTCTCCTCTGGCCTTGGTAAGACATCCAGACACTCCCTCCTTCCTTCCCTCCCTCACTCCCTCCCTCACTACGTTTCCAGCCTCGTTTTCTACTTCCCGGTTTTTCCTCTCTACATTCTCCTTCTTCCCAATTTACATCCTATTCCTCCCTCACTGCAGTATAGCTATATTGTACATTCTCTCCTCCGCTTTCAAACATCCCATCCCTCGACGAAATAAACTTCTTCCAACACATATTCCTCTCCATAAACACCATTTACCTTTTTACACCTCTTTTCTGCCCCATGAAACAACATTTTACTCTTCTCTTCGCCCCTGCTACTCCATCTCTCCACTTCCCTCTTTACACATTCCTATCTCCTTCCACGCTCACGTCCGCATGCATGTGAATAATACACCTCCCACACATGCCTACAAACACCCACACCCACACACACTCAAAGTCTCTCACTTAGTCCAGATCACTTACTCCCTCCCTCCCAGTCCTATACTACTCCTTCCCCACTCTCAACTCACGTTTTATGAGGCTCCCATTATCCCCCAAGCTTTTACCATAAAATTCCTACACTCTCCTTTTCATTCTCGCCTTCTCCTGAACTCTCCACAGCCCCGTCCAGTCTCGCACAACTTTCAATAATAATTCAGGCTTGCTCTCCCACTCTCATACCTACTCACTGACTCTCACACTACGTCACACCCCGCTTCATCACCTCCATTCACACCCTTAACATCCACACCTTCCAACACACACATACACTCAAAACGCACACACACACACACAAAACACACACACACACACACACACACACACACACACACACACACACACACACACACACACACACATACACACACATTTTCCTTCACCCCCCTCGACCACTCATTCAACCACCACACATGCATATACTCCCACACACAGTTCGTTCATTAAATACTCTAACCAAGCTACCTCTCTCTCTCTCTCTCTCTCCTCTCATGCAATATCTCAAACACACTCATGCACTCACACACTTGGCCTTGGACACTCCTCGGCGTTCTTGTTCATTCCTTACATTCCATGGCACTGTTCCTAACCTATTCACTTTCCACAGTACTCCTTCCTTTCTATACCCCACACTCCACACTGTTCCTCACTCCTTTTTTTATTCCACTCACTCTTCTTCTTTTATTTTTCTTCTTCTTTATTTTTCTTCTTCTTTATTTTTCTTCTTCTTTATTTTTCTTCTTTATTTTTCTTCTTTATTTTTCTTCTTTATTTTTCTTCTTCTTTATTTTTCTTCTTCTTTATTTTCCTTCTTTATTTTTCTTCTTCTTAATTTTCTTCTTTATTTTCCTTTATTTTTCTTCTTTATTTTTCTTCTTTATTTTTCTTCTTTATTTTTCTTCTCCTTTATTTTTCTTCTTCTTTATTTTTCTTCTTCTTTATTTTTCTTCTTCTTTATTTTTCTTCTTCTTTATTTTTCTTCTTCTTTTACTGATGATGATAATGATGGGCCTTATAGTAACCACATCCGTCTTGGTCCCTTCCTTCCCTAAGGTTAGTGTCGTCGCCCTTGGAATCATCACCCTCTCGTCCATCTTTTCCACCACCCAGCCGACCCCTGTACTGTACTCTACTCTCTCATCTGTCTGTCTTTCCCAGCTCCTCCTTGTCCTTGGTTCTTCACTTTTTGCTTCACAACTTATGCTATTGACGTCAACCTTGGGAAGTTCGTTTTCTATTATTGTTATTATTATTATTATTATTATTATTATTTTTTTTTTTTTTTTTTTTTTTTTTATTATTATTATTATTATTATTATTATTATTATTATTAAATTTTAAGATCTGTCTCCTATTAGTCACTTCGTGTTCAAAGGTTTGGTTTCCGAACGTCAATTCTTAGTGAACACAATGTTTGAACAATTTCATGGAGTAATAAAAGATTCACAAAATTACTTGTTATCAACATCGAATTATCAGTCTGTTCCATGCAGCCAGCGTACTCCATCTTAAAATTAAAAACATTTCAACTGAGGATTCAAACCACTTTTGAGTAAGGATGGGGGAAGAGATAATGGCCCCAAAGAGTTAACCCAGCCAACCAGCCATTGATGTCCTTGAGTATAAAAACGAGCTTGATTACAGACGCCATTCATTCACCAGGCCATTCACTCACACACCTCCAAAGATTTCGTCCTCAAGGCCAAGAGATTATATATATAAAAAAAATGTCATTATCGGTAAATTGGTGTGTAGATTTTGCCAGAATATAGAGTTTATGACCTTAGCATTTGAGTAGGGGACTTGTTATGTAGTATTATTTACAAGATTCATTACCCCTCTAGTTCGCCAGCAACAGATAACCCCTTGTACCGACACTAAGTTGTACTCGTAGAATTATTATGAGCCTTTAACCCGACGATGTAATGGCCAAACAGTCGTCGGTAAAAGCTCCCTCTCAAATAGTGATTCCATGTTCAGTCTGTCTGGGTGCGTTTCCCTCCAATACTTAGTTTCATCACGGTAGCGACACAACCTGCACATTAACTTGCCGATAATGATGGGTAATTTTTACAACCTTAGCCTTGAGAACGAAATCTGCCGTGGTGAGGGAATGAATAGCCTGGTGAATGGTGTCTGGGGACTGTAATCAAGTTAGTTATTCTGAGTAAAATAGTTGTCATTGGGGTTTTTACCTTTTACTCCCTCACAAACCATTCCTCCATGGGGAAAATATTTTAGCTTTTGAATTTTATGATATTTTTCGATATACAATATTATATGGCGTTAGTAATTCGCCTTTGTTTACATGTTTACTGATACTTTCTCACCCCCGAACTTACTGACAGTATTGTTTTCATCTGACACATAAAAAAAAAAAAAAAATAGAAAAGAAAAGAGAATAGTGTGCATGAGGGAAAAGTGCAAATGTCATCATTCTGCCTTCGTTGCTTTAAGGCTAAAAGGGTTCCCATCTGTACCTTGAACAACATGGGCTTTATCTCATTTTTTTTTTCTTTATTATTATTATTATTATTCTCGGGTCAACAAAAGTGAAAAAGACACAAGCAACATACACTCGTGCCATCTAGTTTGTTGCCAGTACGGAGCAGTGTCCTTCAACCTTCCAATATCCCTTACATTCCCATCAAACCTCTTCTTGTTAACTGAACTTCACATACTGTTCATCCTAAGTGAACTATACACATGGCAACTTCTACCTATACTAATTGGACGCGACTCATGCCATTTGAACTTTATCCCTGCCATCTGAACTCTGCTCATCCAACAGAACTTCACTCTTATAATGTGAAATCTGTACCGATCACCTACAACAACAAAAAAAAGATCACTTGTACACTTCACCAATAGTTGAGCTGCAGGTGAATGTTTTCGACATGGTGAGTGTTGGGGGCAATTACTGAAAACCCACGTTCATGCACTATTCATAGCCAGTATTTGGTCAGTAAGCCATCAGAATACCCTTTGTTGGAGGAGACTGGTGGGCTGGTGGCTGGTTATCTGGCTGCTTGGCTGTCTGGCTGGTTATATGGCTGTCTGGTTGATTGGCTGTCTGGGTGGTTGATTCTCTGGGTCTAAGAATGGCTGTCTGGCTTTCTGGATGACTGTCTGAATGGCCGACTGACTGGCTGACTGTATGGCTAGTTGCAGGTCCTGGTTCAATACACACACAAGGCCAGTCAGTGTTCATGGTTATCGTTATACTCGGCTCTAGTTTTCTTTTTACTGTATAAGAAGTTCCTGAGTAGTTACTGTGAGGTTAATGTCTGTAGTTTTGTGTTATCCTCCTATTATTCCCTGTTGCTGGGAAGTTGTTACGCTGTAGATTACAGTAGTTTGGAAATAGCTTTTATTAATGACATATATACTTCCAGGAGATATTCTCACTTACCATAACTGTTTTCATACAGGTAATTGCGCTCAACAGACTGGTTAGTACATTTTCTCAGAACCGAGAATGTCTGTATTGGGAACTTTTAAGGCTAGCATGCAACGATACTCATAGGGGTTCCTATCTATGTAGAATAATTGTTTGTATGTTTTTTTTGTTATGACAATCAAAAAAGATCTTTCTTCTCGCTGTTGCCGATTCTCTCTCTCATTAGGAAAGTCTTTTTTTGTATAAAATAAGCACAAGTTAGCAAAGTTTCACCATTAATTTTTCAATACTGAAGAACTTCCCAAACTAGTGTTAGTTTACATCGTCTCGCAGCGAATTCTACTTTATGTCCATATTTTTCCATTACTTTTCCATGTCGATTCACAGCCCCATCTCCCCGCTCTTTCCTTCCGCGGGATTCCTGCTTACGGCCCCAGAAAGTTCCCAGGAAAGTTATAATTACGAATCTCCCCCGGGGCGCTAATAACTCGGCCATCCCTAACTCCTGGGTGGGTGGGGCCAGCTGGAGGAGGCGAAGAAGGAAGTGCAGAAGGAGTAAGAGGTGGATGTGAAAGTGGAAGAAGGAAAGAAGGCGATGACGAATGTGAAATTTCGTACAACCAACCAGCAAATGAAGGAGATAAAAGTCAAGATGGATAATAATAACAGAATTCTCAAGCAAAATGGATTGTAAGTTGGTCCCAGTATTCCCTTCAACAACATTCTTCCTTTGTTCTGTTTGCTCTCTGTAGCTACTATGGAAAAGGTACACCCATTCCTGGCTGTTGCTGAGGTGGAAGTGGAAGGGAAGTAAGAGGCTGATATGGAGGTGATAATTGACGTAAAAATGAAAATGGAGGTGGAACTACTGTACTGTACTGTACATGCTGCGTGACGGTGGAAATGAATGAGAAAGTGAATCTGGTAACTTAAATGTTTCGAGTCAAATAAAATAATCGGAAAATAATGTAGATTTTCCATGCTACACTATAAATG
The DNA here is from genome assembly GCA_033782935.1 of Petrolisthes cinctipes. Lineage (NCBI taxonomy): Eukaryota > Metazoa > Arthropoda > Malacostraca > Decapoda > Porcellanidae > Petrolisthes > Petrolisthes cinctipes. The sequence goes on from JAWQEG010006879.1 coordinate 31,045, forward strand.
AAAGCAGTTGTAGTGTACAGTTTTATAAAAAAAAAGCTTGCTTGTTGCATATAAAATGAAAACAACTGCTAGTGCGAAGTCAAACTAGAAGCGTGTGGTGAGAATTGTCAGAAAATTGGTCTCCTGCACTGCATGTATACTGAACACACACACATGTATCACTGCACCATTTTACATATTCATATCCCTCTCAACTAAAAAGGGAACATTTGATGCCGTGCAAAGTGCTAAATATTCAAGTAAAAACAAAACACACAACCACTCACATGGACGCTTTGCCACCATCACACGGAATCACACGTTGAAGTGCTGATGTGGAGGACCGGGAGTGGGGTAAGTTTTTCATCAGCCGAGGATTAAAAACATTAGGGTGCGGTTTAATCACATCGGAGATATAAATATATGAGAGGAGATTAATAATTGATTCCACGAACGCTGGCTGTGGAGTTATATTTATTCATTCATTTATTGACTTTTTTATTATGATTATTATTTTTTTTTTTTTTTTTTTTTTTTTTATTATTATTATTATTATTATTATTATTATTATTATTATTATTATTATTATTATTATTATTATTATTATTATTATTATTATTATTATTATTATTATTATTATTATTATTATTATTATTATTAATTGTTATTATTATTATTATTATTATTAACAACACTGTACGATTATTATTCAACATGGGAAAATCGTCTAACGTCCAAATGTTAACAACAGATGCTCTAAATGTGTTCCGAGTTTGTTTGTTTCCTAGCAGTGGTTAGAGAAAAAAAAAATAATAGCCTTCCACTTAGCCTATAACCATTAGAAGCAATTTGAAAAGCGAAAATATACATATATGTCCAATTACAGTACTTCTATACATTTTTTTTTTTTTTTTCTAGAGACATCTGGTAACACTGATCCAACCGTTTACTGTAAATTACTAACCAAAGTGTTGTCACCATACCGAGTGTTATATACCTGAAGCTTGGACAGTGCCTCATGAAACGAAGCACCAGTCACAAGGACATTACTTCCCTGTAAAGTTCTGTGGTTCATGATTTTGCAGATGAGGCGACAACGCTTTTGTTAGGGTGTGTTATAGTATACACACACACACACACACACACACACACACACACACACATACACATACACATACACATACACATACACATACACATTCTCTCTCTCTCTCTCTCTCTCTCTCTCTCTCTCTCTCTCTCTCTCTCTCTCTCTCTCTCTCTCTCTCTCTCTCTCTCTCTCTCTCTCTCTCTCTCTCTCTCTCTCTCTCTCTCTCTCTCTCTCTCTCTCTCTCTCTCTCTCTCTCTCTCTCTCTCTCTCTCTCTCTCTCTCTCTCTCTCTCTCTCTCTCTCTCTCTCTTTTCTTTCTAACCGTAACCGTATGTGTACTAGTAAAATTACATAAGAGATGAAGATTTTATATTGAGCTAACACAACCAATCACTGATAATATCATCTAATATCATTATAGAAATTATGTTGTTGCAGAAGTCAGTTTAAAATTACTGCAACTGCATAATATCAAGTTTTTGTACTTTGAGGAAGTTTACTGGTTCTTCTTCAGTTGATACCAGAGTTTAAAATTTTATATTGAGTAAATATTATTGTTTATACATTTCAGTGTTTATATATTTTAGAATGCAAGAAATTCAGTATTTATAAATATCAGTGCTCATAGATTTTAGATATAAGTGTCTAGGCGAAGAAATGGATTATTCCTATATATGCATATCATTTGCATAGAAGAAATAAAGTTACGAGATGAAAGAGGCAGTGTATCCCTACCAGAATAAATTAAATGTAAAATACATGAGTGACGCTGTTTGAGTGTTCTCGAGTGTATCCCGATCAAAAAGTGCCTTGACTTTAAAGGATGACGTCAATATCTCACGATTTTCTGTTGGATTCATGATTTATGCACTTGATCTTTTTCCAGCGCCTCTGCCCTCACTAGATCTTTACATCAAGTCGGTTCTTTGATATTCTTACACTTTTCACACACACATATGTTATTGAACTTGGGTGTCTTTTTATAATCAGTTGTGTTTGTCTGTGTGTCACCTTTTCTCTATATACAAGTGTCTTGGTATCTTTTAAAATCTATTCCATAAATAATGCTTGTCTGTTTTATCCTCGCTGTCATTGTTTCATTCTACCATCGCTGCTACAAGTATGGAGGTGAATACTTATTAAAAACTTAAGGTGATATTGATACACTGTGTGCACGAAAATAATCATTATAAAAACTATACTCATTTCCCCAAATATTCGCACAAACACTGGATATTGTACACTCATTATTTTAGCAACAGGGGTATCTATCTATCTTCATCTACTGCATTTAAGTAAGTCGATCTATCTGTTTGGCTTTCATCCTGCCTGCCTGCCTTCCATCCCTCGCTTATGGGAAGAGTGAAAAATACCTTCCGCCTTTATTCACAAAGAAGGCAAACTGAATCGGCCTGCCAAGCTAGTCTACTCCCTTGCCCATCCAATTTTTCAGCTCGCCTTACTCCTCGTGGCCCCGGCTCGTTAGAAGGCACACAGCAGCACATTTTTCCTGCCTTAATGTGCCGTGGCGTCGGGTAGGAAGGGAGGTGGTGAGTGAGGGAGGCTCTTGTGAGTTGGAAGGGAGGGAGAGAGCGTGGAGATTGTTGTTGTTGTTGAGTGTGGCAAGGAAAAACATTGTGCAGGTTTTTTAGGAAAGGTCAGCCAGACAGAATGGCAGAAAGGTGAACTAATACAAGAGACGTACTCAAACACATACACACACATACACGCACATAAGAACATACACTACTACTCAAGCAATTATATAAGAATACAGAAGGACCAAAGAGAGAAGTGGAGGAAAAATTGTCTCAAGAAAATTTTAATACTTGGAACGTAGAGATAAATTGACATACACACACACACACACACACACACACACACACACACACACACACACACACACAGAACCTGAGAGAGTAGTTGGAGGTGGTGGAAAAGGTAAGGATAACTGTAGAGTAGGCTATGTGCAAAGGAAAGGCAATCAGCAAAGAGAAAGAGAATGTGAAAGAGAAGGGAGAGAAGAAAGGAGGAAGAAAGAGGAGGAGCTAGGGAGGAGAAAGAGAAAGAGACGGGGAAGAAGAAGCATAAAGGCAGCATGGATATGAAGGGGAAAGAAATAAAAGACAAGACCTAAAAGGAAGGTGAAGAATAGAGTGAAGAGAAAGGCGAAGGAAAACGATGGAGGTACAGAAGAGAGACAAAGAGGAGAAAAAAGATGGAAGAGAGACAAAGAGGAGGTTGGAGGGAAAGTAAGAGCAGGTGGAAGCTAAGTAATCAAGACAGATAGATAGATAGATAAATACAGTAGACAGTTATAGATAAGAGAGCAAAGAGGTATAGCTTGATAATAAAAAAAAAAAAAAAAAGGATGGAGGTAATATATATAGGTAGAAATCGAGATCAACTTAGTAAGAGACAGAGAGAGAGATATATAGATTGATAGATAGAGAAGGAGAGGATAGGGGATGGGATGGAGAGAGATCAGAGGTCAGTAGAGAGAAGATAATTAGAGAAGTTCTTTGCCCTTATATCATCTGTATATTTCCCACATCTCCACTCCCTTTCTTTCCCTACCCCTCCCTTCCATTTCCCTCCTTTCCTCTCCCATTCATTTCCCTACCTTCCCCTCCCTTCCATTTCTCTTCCCTTCCATTTCCCTTCCCCTTCCCTTTCCATTCCCCTTCCCTTTCCCTTTCCCTTCCCCTTCCCTTCCCCTTCCCCTTCCCTTCCCCTTCCCTTTCCATTCCCCTTCCCTTTCCATTCCCCTCCCCTTCCCTTCCATTTTCCTTTCCCTTTCCATTCCCCTTCCCTTTCCATTCCCCTCCCCTTCCCTTCCATTTCCCTTTCCCTTTCCCTTTCCCTTCCCTTTTCCATTCCTTTCCCTTCCCCTTCCCTTCCATTTCCCTCCCCCTCCATCCATTTCCCTCCCCCTCCCTTCCATTTCCCTCCCCCTCCCTTCCATTTCCCTCCCCCTCCCTTTCATTTCCCTCCCTTCCTCTCCCATCCATTTTCCTTCCCCCTCCATCCATTTCTCTCCCCCTCCATCCATTCCTCTCCCCTCCCTTCCTCTCCTCTCCCTTCCTCTCCCCTCCTCTCCCCTCCCATCCCCTCCTCTCCTCTCCCCTCCCATCCCCTCCTCTCCCTCAGGTATAGGCTCCTTAATTAAATGACACCTGGTATATAATGAAGGAATGACTTCTTACCTCCAGTTCGCCGAATGTACAGTTGCCCACACATGAAGCTGGTATGACTCGTTACTTGTGAGGTGGCTACAAAGGAAAGGAAAGTGAAAAAAAGATGTAGTTTGTTGACAGGCAGACAGTAAAATATCATTACTGTCTGCTTGTCAAAATAAACTATAACTTTTGTTCACTTTCCTTTCTTTTGTAGCCACCTCACAAGTAACGAGGCATACCAGCTTCATGTGAGGGCAACTGTACATCACGGCCCCTCATGTATACTTATCTATGTATGGAGTATTGATTCGCTTGCATCTAATGAACCCATACATACATACATACATACATACATACATAACCCTGGAGAACAAACCTCCCCTATACACTACCTCTCTCCTCTACACTACCTCTCTCCTCTACACTGCCTCTCTCCCCTATACACTACCTCTCTCCTCTACACACTGCCTCTCTCCCCTATACACTACCTCTCTCCTCTATACACTACCTCTCTCCTCTATACACTACCTCTCCTCCTCTATACACTACCTCTCTCCTCTACACACTACCTCTCTCCTCTACACACTACCTCTCTCCTCTACACACTACCTCTCTCCTCTATACACTACTCTCTCCTCTACACTACCTCTCTCCTCTACACACTACCTCTCTCCTCTATACACTACCTCTCTCCTCTATACACTACCTCTGTCCTCTACACTACCTCTCTCCTCTACACTACTTCTCTCCTCTATACACTACCTCTCTCCTCTACACACTACCTCTCTCCTCTATACACTACCTCTCTCCCCTATACACTACCTCTCTCCTCTATACACTACCTCTATCCCCTATACCACTACCTCTCTCCTCTACACTACCTCTCTCCTCCGTTGGCTGCCTGTTGATATTCCTTTACCTAACATTTACATTCCGGGAATTTCTATTTTTGAATGAGAGGCAACAGCACTAATGATGAAGGCCAACCCGTGATATGGCCACTTTTTATTATTTTTTATTAGTCCACGAATGGGAGTTCTGTGGATTTAAACATTGCGGTAAGGGAAGATTGGCGGAGGTGATAGTGAATGCAAACGAATACTCCCACACAAATCAAGTGTTTATACTGAACTCTGATAACTCGTAAGCGAACCCTTCACTTTGTATGTATGTATGTACAGCTCCAGACACACTAAACAGACACACCAGCATAAGGACCTTCAGAGAACATGATATTCTAGGGAAGGACACTGCAAACATCCCTTCGTCCTTCTCTATGGTCAATGCCACTGGGGTCTGTTGCTGGTGTGTCTGTTTCATGTGTCCGGATCTGTAGAATTTACCACGTGAAAGATTCGTCTATATACGAGTTATCACCGTTCAGTATAAACACGAGTTGTGTGAGTATATTTGTTTGCTTTTGTCCATATTAAAATATAAAGAATATAGTACAGTACCTTACCTGAAAGAAACGACGTAACTTATAATTATATCAAATCAGATCCCTTGTCCTGCTGGTCTGACGTTGGAGTAATATTTTTCGTGCACATCATTATCTTTAAGTTATCGACGCGTCATCAGTGTGGCTTCCAGAGTGCAGCCCAGCCGTGCAATTATCTTATCAATATCAATGAACCATTAAAAACGTGCAAATTTTTCCTAATTATATATATATTACATTACGACAGCGCATCGACTGTGTCCTTTATACTTTCTGACAACGTATTCTGTGTGGACTGACTCTCTGCACACCGCCTGACGATACGAACATATTCCTGAAGAAAAATGTGGAGAGAGAATAATTTTTTTGCCCCAGGAATACGGTCCGTGCTGTGTCCGACCAAGGGCCTCCTGAAGCTGCAGACACGGACACAAAAGGAAGGAGGGTAATTGGCGAAATTCTGGTGCCGGCGCTCAAGCAAACTGCTCCTCCATCTCGTTAGTGCTGGAATGAAGATAAAAAAATAGTGTAGTTTACCCCCCAGGCATTAGTGAACGAGGAGGAGGAGGAGGAGGAGGAGGAGGAGGGAGGAGGAGGAGGTATCGGTGGTGAGGGGGGGTCGGCAGGGAGGATGAGTAGAAGATGAAGGTGAAGGAAAGTGGAGAGTTGGAGAGGGGTGGTGAGAAAAAGGAAGAGAAAGAGAGAGTAACCTAAAGGAGGAGGACGAAGAGAAAAAGAAGAAGAAGAAGAGACGTGGTGTTGGAGCAGGAGAATGAATGAATGAATGAGGATGAGTGAGTGTTCTCCCACTTTACTGTGATGGATTATCTTTGACAAACGTTTGCTGGTTCAAAGTGGATTATTCATACGAAGTGCTCAGTTACTCAGGTACTCTGCATGCTTTATTAAAAGTAGTTGTATTGCATAGATTATTGTGAATGCCGACTTTGCTGTGTATTGATAAAAGCAAATCGACTTCCATAAAGCTTGTTAAAACAGAGCAGATTTGTATAATTGGATTACATATATCCCTTTGGCTCGTTAGAACGTGTCATTTATAGCACTCAAATTAGATAATGAATTTACATCTCTAATTGCTACTGTTTAAGAAGTTGAATAATTCATTAGCACGTATCAGTGTTTTAATTCTTTCGATTTGAAATATTATCAATACAGGTCAAGTAAGTTCTGCCAAAAATACAACAGAAATAGGCTACCTGTGTAAACAAATGAGAATTACAAACACTATTCAAAAGCGAAAGAAAAGCTTAAGCAAGGTGATGGATGAAGAAGAGGAAAAGTAAAGAAACGATGGAGCTAGAGAAGGAGGAGGAGGAGGAGGAGGAGGAGAATGAGGCTTTGTTGAGTAGGTGGTAGAAGACGGAGAGAAAAGTGTGGGGTTAAGACTGAGGGCCAGAGAGTAGTAGTGTGAAGGAGTTGTGTAAGAGGTGGCGGCCGCGGGCGTTGGAAGGAAGAACAGGGAAGAAAAAGAGGAAAGAGACGAGGATTTTTTTTTTTTTTTTTTTTTTTTTTTTTTAACTTCTGACGTCGTGGCCTTTGACATTTAAATCGTACGGCATTCATTCATTCATTTATGGACGTTAGTTATTGCAAAGTATATATAGTTTTTTTATCCTTCTGATGACACGTGTGTTGACTAAAATACACCGCTTACGTTCCACTTCATATTAATAGTGTAAGTCTCGAGTAAATTCATTTTGTTCGCAAGTTGTACGTAATGATCAACTTATAGAAATCAGTGAAAGTGTTTTGATATGCAATACTCGTACATTTCTCGGAAGTTATAAGAAATGTGACGATGGAGGCTGCTGCTTTTCTCCATATTATAAATATATACTCCCAACCTGAACACACTTGGCCGCTCTCTTCACGGAAGTGGCGGAAACTGAGGTCACGGAAAAGTCAACACTAACTTCCTCATCTAACTTACGAGGCCCGGGTGGCGGCCAGTTGGCAGGAAGGCTTTGAGGTGAATGCCATGTTGCCCATTAGACCGATATGATCAGCAGTGGTTTACTGATAATGAACATTTTCACAGTCTGTGCCATCACTTTCCCTACGCTACAATCTTGCTTTTGATCTAGTTACACACACACACACACACACACACACACACACACACACACACACACACACACACACACACTTGACAACAAAGGTGGTCATTATGTACCTATTACAGTGAAAGACTTTTCTTATATATTGGTCCCTGTGTTTGCTTTATCTGATTCCCAAGTTCTCAAAACGCTTGCAAATTTGTTTTTATTTATATATTTTCCGTAGTAGAACAGTAGTGGTGTTCAGAACAGGGTGGTAACATTAATCGAGAACGAAATATAAAAGCTGAAATTTAGGGAAGAGTCACAATTAAGATAGAATGGTAAGCGTGGATACATCTGACAGAGAGTCGGACACAGTGGCCTGCAATGTCGCTGTGAAAACTACTATGCTGTTGTAAATATATCTTATGAACATCCGTATTTGTGAGCGAACTGATTGACAATCCTCTGATTCACTTCCCCACATTTCACTCCACCTCACTTGGTCTGACTCATTAAGCAAGACCAGACGGTTATCCCCGAAGCCTAAAAACGAATAGCTGACGTGACAAAACTACTGATCATTGGCTGGCTGACTGACTGACTGGCTGACTGACTGGCTGACTGACTGGCTGACTGACTGACTGGCGCGCTGGCTGGCTGTCAGATGTGAACCCTCTTTGATCCTGCCGTCTGGTGAATTGTTTGTTAGAATATGCCACACTTGACAGAGCTTGAACTCGGACTCCTGCCAGCCTCTGCTTTTACCCTTGCCTCTGAAACCTGGAGTGTGTGTGAGTCTATCTATAGCACCTATTTTCGTCCTTCGTCACCCGCTATGTTGCCACAATATGTCGTTCGAAACTAATGTTGTTCTCTAACCGTCCGAAAGCTAATTATAGGACGTAGGAAGCCATAGTTTAGCCAGGGGATGGACGAATATAATATGTGGTGGTAGTTGACATCATTAAAGTACTCAGGAAAACAAGTGATGGTGCAGGTGTGGTTTCCAGTTATATACAGCAGGTTGTTGCAGTTGAACCAGTGGTCTATAATGTGCTAACACCCATATCACGTGGCAGAGAACATGGAATGGTAAGAGGGCGTATAGAATGTAATAGTGAAATGATTCATAAGGGGAATAAATTTCGCCTTTCTCATACAGTGTCTAGCAAAAGTACTCTTATATATATACGTACCATATGCTTGCCACTGTTATTGCTGCATTAGTATTTATTAGACGCATAAACGCATTTTTTTCTTTTCTCTGACAGGTATGTACTCCCGAATGTCAGCCGAGAGAGCCGTTTCCTTCTCGTCATTAATCACATGTGAGTGTTAAGGGGTTAATACACTGTTGGTAAATCCGAAGCACATTATTCCTCCAAATGATTCAAAGCAACAGGCCACCATTAATTTTGTTCATTTGGTCCTGTTTCCCTGGCATACTTTGGAAGAATCGAGGTACTCCAATATAGCAAACGTATTAATACTAACCTCTTAAGTTGGTCCTTCATCACTGATATTATCCATTACTCATTAATCATCGGGTTTCATTATATA
>JAWQEG010006880.1:0-7500 GCA_033782935.1 Petrolisthes cinctipes
ATGTGAGGTTAGGTTTGAGGTTATGTGAGGTTAGGTTTGAGTTTATGTGAGGTTAGGTTTGAGGTTATGTGAGGTTAGGTTTGAGGTTATGTGAGGTTAGGTTGAGGTTATGTGAGGTTAGGTTTGAGGTTATGTGAGATTAGGTTTGAGGTTATGTGAGGTTAGGTTTGAGGTTATGTGAGGTTAGGTTTGAGGTTATGTGAGGTTAGGTTTGAGGTTAGTTTAAGTTAGGTTAGGTTTGAGGTTAGGTTAGGTTTGAGGTTAGGTTAGGTTAGGTTATTTTTGAGGTTAGGTTAGGTTAGGTTAGGTTTGAGGTTAGGTTAGGTTAGGTTAGGTTTGAGGTTAGGTTAGGTTAGGTTAGGTTTGAGATTAGGTTAGGTTAGGTTAGGTTTGAGGTTAGGTTAGGTTAGGTTTGAGGTTAGGTTAGGTTAGGTTAGGTTGAGGTTAGGTTAGGTTTGAGGTTAGGTTAGGTTAGGTTTGAGGTTAGGTTAGGTTAGGTTAGGTTTGAGGTTAGGTAGGTTAGGTTAGGTTTGAGGTTAGGTTAGGTTAGGTTAGGTTTGAGGTTAGGTTAGGTTAGGTTTAAGGTTAGGTTAGGTTAGGTTAGGTTTGAGGTTTGAGGTTATGTGAGGTTAGGTTGAGGTTATGTGAGGTTAAATTTGAGGTTATGTGAGGTTAGGTTTGAGGTTATGTGAGGTTAGGTTTGAGGTTATGTGAGGTTAGGTTTGAGGTTATGTGAGGTTAGGTTTGAGGTTATGTGAGGTTAGGTTTGAGGTTATGTGAGGTTAGGTTTGAGGTTAGTTTAAGTTAGGTTAGGTTTGAGGTTAGGCTAGGTTAGGTTATTTTTGACGTTAGGTTAGGTTAGGTTAGGTTGAGGTTAGGTTAGGTTAGGTTAGGTTTGAGGTTAGGTTAGGTTAGGTTAGGTTTGAGATTAGGTTAGGTTAGGTTAGGTTGAGGTTAGGTTAGGTTAGGTTTAGGTTAGGTTAGGTTAGGTAGGTTTGAGGTTAGGTAGGTTGAGGTTAGGTTAGGTTAGGTTTGAGGTTAGGTTAGGTTAGGTTAGGTTTGAGGTTAGGTTAGGTTAGGTTAGGTTTGAGGTTAGGTTAGGTTAGGTTAGGTTTGAGGTTAGGTTAGGTTAGGTTAGGTTTGAGGTTAGGTTAGGTTAGGTTTAAGGTTAGGTTAGGTTAGGTTAGGTTTGAGGTTTGGTTAGGTTAGGTTAGGTTTGAGGTTAGGTTAGGTTAGGTTAGGTTGAGGTTAGGTTAGGTTAGGTTTGAGGTTATGTGAGGTTAGGTTTAAGGTTATGTGAGGTTAGGTTTGAGTTATGTGAGGTTAGGTTTGAGTTTATGTGAGGTTAAATTTGAGGTTATGTGAGGTTAGGTTTGAGGTTAGGTAGGTTAGGTTAGGTTTGAGGTTAGGTGGTTAGGTTAGGTTTGAGGTTAGGTTAGGTTAGGTTAGGTTGAGGTTGGTTAGGTTAGTTAGGTTAGGTTAGGTTAGTTAGGTTAGGCTTGAGGTAGTTAGGTTAGGTTTGACGTTAGGTTAGGTTAGGTTAGGTTTGAGGTTAGGTTAGGTTAGGTTAGGTTTGAGGTTAGGCTAGGTTAGGTTAGGTTTGAGGTTAGGTTAGGTTAGGTTAGGTTGAGGTTAGGTTAGGTTAGGTTAGGTTGAGATTAGGTTAGGTTAGGTTAGGTTTGAGGTTAGGTTAGGTTAGGTTTGAGGTTAGGTTAGGTTAGGTTAGGTTTGAGTTAGGTAGGTTTGAGGTTAGTTAGGTTAGGTTGAGGTAGGTTAGGTTAGGTTAGGTTAGGTTTGAGTTAGGTTAGGTTAGGTTTGAGTTAGGTTAGTTAGTTAGGTTTGAGGTTAGGTTAGGTTAGGTTTAAGGTTAGGTAGGTTAGGTTAGGTTTGAGGTTTGGTTAGGTTAGGTTAGGTTTGAGGTTAGGTAGGTTAAGTTAGGTTTGAGGTTATGTGAGGTTAGGTTTGAGTTATGTGAGGTTAGGTTTGAGGTTATGTGAGGTTAGGTTTGAGGTTATGTGAGGTTAGGTTTGAGTTATGTGAGGTTAGGTTTGAGGTTATGTGAGGTTAGGTTTGAGGTTATGTGAGGGTTAGGTTTGAGGTTATGTGAGGTTAGGTTTGAGTTATGTGAGTTAGGTTTGAGGTTATGTGAGGTTAGGTTTGAGGTTATGTGAGGTTAGGTTTGAGGTTATGTGAGGTTAGGTTGAGGTTATGTGAGGTTAGGTTTGAGGTATGTGAGGTTAGGTTGAGGTTATGTGAGGTTAGGTTTGAGGTTATGTGAGGTTAAGTTTGAGGTTATGTAGGTTAGGTTTGAGGTTATGGAGGTTAGGTTGAAGTTATGAGTTAAGTTTGAGGTTATGTGAGGTTAGGTTTGAGGTTATTTGAGTTAGGTTTGAGTTATGTGAGTTAGGTTTGAGTTATGTAGTTAGTTTAGTTACGTTAGCTTAGGTTTGAGTTTAGGAGGTTAGTTGAGGTTAGGTTAGGTTTAGGTTAGGTAGTTAGGTTATTTTGAGGTTAGGTTAGGTTGAGGTTGTAGGTTGTGAGGTTAGGTTTAGGTTAGGTTAGGTTAGTTAGGTAGGTTAGTTAGGTTAGTTTAGTTAGGTTAGTTAGGTTTGAAGCTTAGTTAAGTTAGGTTGAGGTTAAGGTTACGTTAGTTACGGTTAGCTTAGTTAGGTTAACGTTAGGTTACTTACGTTTAGTTAGTTACTTAGGTTAGTTAGTTAGGTTAGGTTAGCTTACTTACGTTAGTTAGTAGGTTACGTTAGGTAGTTAGTTACTGTTACGTTAGAGTTAGTTAGACGTTAGGTTACGGTTAGGTTAGTTACGTTACGTTAGGTTACGTTACGTTACTTAGTTAGGTTAGGTTACGTTACGTTACTTAACTGTTACGTTAACTGTACGTTACGTAGTTACTTAGGTACTTAGGTTAGTTAGTAGTAACTTACGTTAACGTTAGGTTACGTAGACTTAACGTTACGTTAACTTAGACTTAGTTAGCTTAACGTAGTTACTTAACTGTAACTTAGGTTAGTTAGGTAGTACGGTTAGGTTAGCTTAGGTTAGCTTAACGTTAGTTAGGTAAGTTAGCTTAACGTTAACTTACTTAACGTTAACTTAACTTACGTTAACGTTAACTTAGGTTAGCTTACTTACTTAGCTTACGTTAGGTTAGCTTACGTTAGGAGTTAGGTTACTTAGCTTAACGTTAGGTACTTAAGCTTACGTAACTTAACTTAACTTAACTTAACGTTAACTTAACTTACTTAACTTAACTTTAACTTAGGACTTACTTACTTACGTTAACTTTACTTAAGCTGTACGTTAACGTTAACGTTACTTACGTTAACTTAACTTAACTTACTTAGTACTTAACGTTAGACTTAACTTAGGAACTTTACTTAACTTACGTTACGTTAGCTTAACTTAACTTAACGTTAACTTACTTACGTTAGGCTTAGTTACTTAGTTAGCTTAGGTTACGTTACTTAACTTAGTTAACTTAACTTTACGTAACTTAACGTTACGTAACTTACGTTACGTTAACTTAACTGTAACTTAACTTAACTTAACTTAACTTAACTTAACGTTAACTTAACGTTAACTTAGACTTAACTTAACTTAACTTTAACTTAACTTAACTTAACTTAACTGTACGTTAACTTACGTAACTTAACTTAACGTTAACTTAACTTAACTTAACTTAACTTAACTTAGACTTAACTTAACTTAACTTAACTTAACTTAACTTAACTTAACTTAACTTACTTAACTTAAGCTTAACTTAACTTACTAGTTAACTTAGACTTAACTTAACTTACTGAACTTACTTACTTAACTTACTGAACTTAACTTAACTTAACTTACGTTACTTAACTTAACTTTAACTTAACTTACTTAACTTAACTTAACTTAACTTAACTTAACTTAAGCTGAACTTTAACTTAACTTAACTTAACTTAACTTAACTTAACTTACGTAACTTACTTAACTTAACTTAACTTAACTTAACTTAACTTAACTTAACTTAGTACTTAACTTAACGTTAAGCTTACTTACTTAACTTAACTTAACTAACTTAACTTAACTTACTTACTTAACTTAACTTAACTTACTTAACTTAACTTACTTACTTAACTTAACTTAACTTAACTTAACTTAACTTAGTACTTACTTAACTTACGTAACTTAACTTACTTAACTTAACGGTAACTTAACGTTACGTAACTTAACTTAACTTAACTTACGTTAACTTAACTTAACTTACTTACTTAACTTAACTTAACTTAACTTAACTTAACTTAGTTACTTAACTTAACTTAACTTACTTTAACTTAACTTAGTACTTAACTTAACTTAGAACTAACTGTAACTTAACTTACTTAACTTAACTTAACTTAACTTAACTTAACTTAACTTAACTTAACTTACTGTAACTTAACTTAACTTACGTTAACTTAACTTAACTTAACTTAACTTAACTTAACTTAACTTAACTTAACTACTTAACTTAACTTAACTTTAACTTAGCTTAACTTAACTTAACTTAACTTAACTTAACTTAACTTAACTTAACTTAACTTAACTTAACTTAACTTAACTTAACTTAACTTAACTTAACTTAACTTAACTTAACTTTAACTTAACTTAACTTAACTTAACTTAACTTAACTTAACTTAACTTAACTTAACTTAACTTAACTTAACTTAACTTAACTTAACTTAACTTAACTTAACTTAACTTAACTTAACTTGAACTTAACTTAACTTAACTTAACTTAACTTAACTTAACTTAACTTAACTTAACTTAACTTAACTTAACTTAACTTAACTTAACTTAACTTAACTTAACTTAACTTAACTTAACTTAACTTAACTTAACTTAACTTAACTTAACTTAACTTAACTTAACTTAACTTAACTTAACTTAACTTAACTTAACTTAACTTACTTACTTAACTTAACTTACTTAACTTAACTTAACTTAACTTAACTTAACTTAACTTAACTTAACTTACTTAACTTAACTTAACTTAACTTAACTTAACTTAACTTAACTTAACTTAACTTAACTTAACTTAACTTAACTTAACTTAACTTACTTAACTTAACTTAACTTAACTTAACTTAACTTAACTTAACTTAACTTAACTTAACTTAACTTACTTAACTTAACTTAACTACTTAACTTACTTAACTTAACTTAACTTAACTTAACTTAACTTAACTTAACTTAACTTAAGCTTAGACTTAACTTTAACTTAACTTAACTTAACTTAACTTAACTTAACTTATCTTAACTTAACTTAACTTAACTTAACTTAACTTAACTTAACTTAACTTAACTTAACTTAACTTAACTTAACTTAACTTAACTTAACTGTAACTTAACTTAACTTAACTTAACTTAACTTAACTTAACTTAACTTAACTTAACTTAACTTAACTTAACTTAACTTAACTTTAACTTAACTTAACTTAACTTAACTTAACTTAACTTAACTTAACTTAACTTAACTTAACTTAACTTAACTTACTTAACTTAACTTAACTTAACTTAACTTAACTTAACTTAACTTAACTTAACTTAACTTAACTTAACTTAACTTAACTTAACTTAACTTTAACTTAACTTTAACTTAACTTAATTACTTAACTTAACTTAACTTAACTTAACTTACTTACTTAACTTACTTAACTTTAACTTAACTTAACTTAACTTAACTTAACTTAACTTAACTTAACTTAACTTAACTTTAACTTAACTTAACTTAACTTAACTTAACTTAACTTAACTTAACTTAACTTAACTTAACTTAACTTAACTTAACTTAACTTAACTTAACTTAACTTAACTTACTTAACTTAACTTACTTAACTTAACTTAACTTAACTTACTTAACTTAACTTAACTTAACTTAACTTAACTTAACTTAACTTAACTTAACTTAACTTAACTTAACTTAACTTAACTTAACTTAACTTAACTTAACTTAACTTAACTTAACTTAACTTAACTTAACTTAACTTAACTTAACTTAACTTAACTTAACTTAACTTAACTTAACTTAACTTAACTTAACTTAACTTAACTTAACTTAACTTAACTTAACTTTAACTTAACTTAACTTAACTTAACTTAACTTACTTAACTTAACTTTAACTTAACTTAACTTAACTTAACGTAACTTAACTTAACTTAACTTAACTTAACTTAACTTAACTTAACTTAACTTAACTTAACTTAACGTTAACTTAACTTAACTTAACTTAACTTAACTTAACTTAACTTAACTTAACTTGAACTTAACTTAACTTAACTTACTTAACTTAACTTAACTTAACTTACTTAACTTAACTTAACTTAACTTAAACTTAACTTAACTTAACGTACTTAACTTAACTTAACTTAACTTAACTTAACTTAACTTAACTTAACTTAACTTAACTTTAACTTAACTTAACTTAACTTAACTTAACTAACTTAACTTAACTTAACTTAACTTAACTTAACTTAACTTAACTTAACTTAACTTAACTTAACTTAACTTAACTTAACTTAACT
The DNA here is from genome assembly GCA_033782935.1 of Petrolisthes cinctipes. NCBI lineage: Eukaryota > Metazoa > Arthropoda > Malacostraca > Decapoda > Porcellanidae > Petrolisthes > Petrolisthes cinctipes. The sequence continues at coordinate 6,561 of JAWQEG010006880.1, forward strand.
TAACTTAACTTAACTTACTTAACTTAACTTAACTTAACTTAACTTAACTTAACTTAACTTAACTTAACTTAACTTAACTTAACTTAACTTAACTTAACTTAACTTAACTTAACTTAACTTAACTTAACTTAACTTAACTTAACTTAACTTAACTTAACTTAACTTAACTTAACTTAACTTAACTTAACTTAACTTAACTTAACTTAACTTAACTTACTTAACTTAACTTAACTTAACTTAACTTAACTGAACTTAACTTAACTTAACTTAACTTAACTTAACTTAACTTAACTTAACTTAACTTAACTTAACTTAACTTAACTTAACTTACTTAACTTAACTTAACTTAACTTAACTTAACTTAACTTAACTTAACTTAACTTAACTTAACTTAACTACGTAACTTAACTTAACTTAACTTACTTAACTTAACTTAACTTAACTTACTTAACTTAACTTAACTTAACTTAACTTAACTTAACTTAACTTACTTAACTTAACTTAACTTAACTTAACTTACTTACTTAACTTAACTTAACTTAACTTAACTTAACTTAACTTAACTTAACTTAACTTAACTTAACTTAACTTAACTTAACTTAACTTAACTTAACTTAACTTAACTTAACTTAACTTAACTTAACTTAACTTAACTTAACTTAACTTAACTTAACTTAACTTAACTTAACTTAACTTAACTTAACTTAACTTACTTAACTTTAACTTAACTTAACTTAACTTAACTTAACTTAACTTAACTTAACTTAACTTAACTTAACTTAACTTAACTTAACTTAACTTAACTTAACTTAACTTAACGTTAACTTAACTTAACTTAACTTAACTTAACTTAAACTTAACTTAACTTAACTTAACTTAACTTAACTTAACTTAACTTAACTTAACTTAACTTAACTTAACTTAACTTAACTTACTTAAC
>JAWQEG010006880.1:20000-27500 GCA_033782935.1 Petrolisthes cinctipes
CCTCAAACCTAACCTAACCTAACCTCAAACCTAACCTAACCTAACCTAACCTCAAAAATAACCTAACCTAACCTCAAACCTAACCTAACCTCAAACCTAACCTAACTTAAACTAACCTCAAACCTAACCTCACATAACCTCAAACCTAACCTCACATAACCTAACCTCACATAACTTCAAACCTAACCTCACATAACCTCAAACCTAACCTCACATAACCTTAAACCTAACCTCACATAACCTCAAACCTAACCTCACATAACCTCAAACCTAACCTCACATAACCTCAAACCTAACCTCACATAAACTCAAACCTAACCTCACATATCCTCAAACCTAACCTCACATAACCTCAAACCTAACCTCACATAACCTCAAACCTAACCTCAAACCTAACCTAACCTAACCTCAGACCAAACCTAACCTAACCTAACCTCACCTAACCACAAACCTAACCTAACCCAACCTAACCTAACCTCAAACCTAACCTAACCTAACCTAACCTCAAACCTAACCTAACCTAACCTAACCTAACCTCAAACCTAACCTAACCTAACTTCAAACCTAACCTAACCTAACCTAACCTCAAACCTAACCTAACCTAATCTCAAACCTAACCTAACCTAACCTCAAACCTAACCTAACCTCAAACCTAACCTAACCTAACCTAACCTCAAACCTAACCTAACCTAACCTAACCTCAAACCTAACCTAACCTAACCTAACGTCAAACCTAACCTAACCTAACCTCAAACCTAACCTAACCTAACCTAACCTCAAACCTAACCTAACCTAACCAAACCTCAAACCTAACCTAACCTAACCTAACCTCAAACCTAACCTCACATAACCTCAAACCTAACTTAACCTAACCTCAAACCTAACCTCACATAACTTTAAACCTAACCTCACATAACCTCAAACCTAACCTCACATAACTTCAAACCTAACCTCACATAACCTCAAACTCAACCTCACATAACCTCAAACCTAACCTCACATAACCTCAAACCTAACCTCACATAACCTCAAACCTAACCTCACATAACCTCAAACCTAACCTCACATAACCTCAAACCTAACCTTACATAACCTCAAACCTAGCCTCACATAACCTCAAACCTAACCTCACATAACCTCAAACCTAACCTAACCTAACCTCAAACCTTACCTAACCTAATCTAACCTAAAACCTAACCTAACCTAACCTCAAAAATAACCTAACCTAACCTAACCTCAAACCTAACCTAACCTCAAACCTAACCTAACTTAAACTAACCTCAAACCTAACCTCACATAACCTCAAACCTAACCTCACATAACCTCAAACCTAACCTCACATAACCGCAAACCTAACCTCACATAACCTCAAACCTAACCTCACATAACCTCAAACCTAACCTCACATAACCTCAAACCTAACCTCACATAACCTCAAACCTAACCTCACATAACCTGAAACCTAACCTCACATAACCTCAAACCTAACCTCACATAAACTCCAACCTAACCTCACATAACCTCAAACCTAACCTCACATAACCTCAAACCTAACCTCACATAACCTCAAACCTAACTTCACATAACCTCAAACCTAACCTCACATAACCTCAAACCTAACCTCACATAACCTCAAACCTAACCTCACATAACCTCAAACCTAACCTCACATAACCTCAAACCTAACCTCACATAACCTCAAACCTAACCTCACATAACCTCAAACCTAACCTCACATAACCTCAAACCTAACCTCACATAACCTTAAACCTAACCTCACATAACCTCAAACCTAACCTAACCTAACCTAACCTCAAACCTAACCTAACCTAACCAAACCTCAAACCTAACCTAACCTAACCTAACCTTAAACCTAACCTAACCTAACCTCAAACCTAACCTAACCTAACCTAACCTCAAACCTAACCTAACCTAACCTAACCTCAAACCTAACCTAACCTAACCTAACCTCAAACCTAACCTAACCTAACCTCAAACCTAACCTAACCTCAAACCTAACCTAACCTAACCTAACCTCAAACCTAACCTAACCTAACCTCAAACCTAACCTAACCTAACCTAATCTCAAACCTAACCTAACCTAACCTAACCTCAAACCTAACCTAACCTAACCTAACCTCAAACCTAACCTAACCTAACCTAACCTCAAACCTAACCTAACCTAACCTAATGTCAAACCTAACCTAACCTAGCCTCAAACCTAACCTAACCTAACCTAACCTCAAACCTAACCTAACCTAACCAAACCTCAAACCTAACCTAACCTAACCTAACCTCAAACCTAACCTAACCTAACCTCAAACCTAACCTAACCTAACCTAACCTCAAATCTAACCTAACCTCAAACCTAACCTAACCTAACCTAACCTCAAACCTAACCTAACCTAACCTAACTTCAAACCTAACCTAACCTAACCTAACCTCAAACCTAACCTAACCTAACCTCAAACCTAACCTAACCTAACCTCAAACCTAACCTAACCTAACCTAACCTCAAACCTAACCTAACCTAACCTAACCTCAAACCTAACCTAACCTAACCTAACTTCAAACCTAACCTAACCTAACCTCAAACCTAACCTAACCTAACCAAACCTCAAACCTAACCTAACCTAACCTAACCTTAAACCTAACCTAACCTAACCTCAAACCTAACCTGACCTAACCTAACCTCAAACCTAACCTAACCTAACCTAACCTCAAACCTAACCTAACCTAACCTAACCTCAAACCTAACCTAACCTCAAACCTAACCTAACCTAACCTAACCTCAAACCTAACCTAACCTAACCTCAAACCTAACCTAACCTAACCTAACCTCAAAAATAACCTAACCTAACCTAACCTCAAACCTAACCTAACCTCAAACCTAACCTAACTTAAACTAACCTCAAACCTAACCTCACATAACCTCAAACCTAACCTCACATAACCTCAAACCTAACCTCACATAACCTCAAACCAAACCTCACATAACCTCAAACCTAACCTCACATAACCTCAAACCTAACCTCACATAACCTCAAACCTAACCTCACATAACCTCAAACCTAACCTCACATAAACTCAAACCTAACCTCACATAACCTCAAACCTAACCTCACATAACTTCAAACCTAACCTCACATAACCTCAAACCTAACCTCACATAACCTCAAACTTAACCTCACATAACCTCAAACCTAACCTCACATAACCTCAAACCTAACCTAACCTAACCTCGAACCTAACCTAACCTAACCTAACCTCGAACCTAACCTAACCTAACCTAACCTCGAACCTAACCTAATCAAACCTAACCTAACCTCAAACCTAACCTAACCTAACCTAACCTCAAACCTAACCTAACCTAACCTCAAACCTAACTTAACCTAACCTCAAACCTAACCTAACCTAACCTCAAACCTAACCTAACCTAACCTCAAACCAAACCTAACCTAACCTCAAACCTAACCTAACCTAACCTAACCTCAAACCTAACCTAACCTAACCTAACCACAAACCTAACCTAACCTAACCTCAAACCTAACCTAACCTAACCTAACCTAACCTAACCTAACCAAACCTAACCTAACCTAACCTCAAACTTAACCTAACCTAACTTTAAACCTAACCTAACCTAACCTCAAACTTAACCTAACCTAACCTCAAACCTAACCTAACCTAACCTCAAACCTAACCTAACCTAACCTCAAACCTACCCTAACCTAACCTCAAACCTAACCTAACCTAACCTCAAACCTAACCTAACCTAACCTAACCTCAAACCTAACCTAACCTAACCTAACCTCAAACCTAACCTAACCTAACCTCAAACCTAACCTCACATAACCTCAAACCTAACCTCACATAACCTCAAACCTAACCTCACATAACCTCAAACCTAACCTCACATAACCTCAAACCTAACCTAACCTAACCTCAAACCTAACCTAACCTCAAACCTAACCTAACCTAACCTAACCTCAAACCTAACCTAACCTAACCTCAAACCTAACCTCACATAACCTCAAACCTAACCTCACATAACCTCAAACCTAACCTCACATAACCTCAAACCTAACCTCACATAACCTCAAACCTAACCTAACCTAACCAAACCTCAAACCTAACCTAACCTAACCTAACCTCAAACCTAACCTAACCTAACCTAACCTCAAACCTAACCTAACCTCAAACCTAACCTAACCTAACCTAACCTCAAACCTAACCTAACCTAACCTCAAACCTAACCTAACCTCAAACCTAACCTAACTTAAACTAACCTCAAACCTAACCTCACATAACCTCAAACCTAACCTCACATAACCTCAAACCTAACCTCACATAACCTCAAACCTAACCTCAAACCTAACCTAACTTAAACTAACCTCAAACCTAACCTCACATAATCTCAAACCTAACCTAACCTAACCTCGAACCTAACCTAACCTAACCTCAAACCTAACCTAGCCTAACCTCGAACCTAACCTAACCTAACCTAACCTCGAACCTAACCTAACCTAACCTAACCTAACCTCAAACCTAACCTAACCTAACCTAACCTCAAACCTAACCTAACCTAACCTCAAACCTAACTTAACCTAACCTCAAACCTAACCTAACCTAACCTCAAACCTAACCTAACCTCAAACCTAACCTAACCTAACCTAACCTCAAACCTAACCTAACCTAACCTAACCTAGCCTCAAACCTAACCTAACCTAACATAACCTCAAACCTAACCTAACCTAACCTCAAATCTAACCTAACCTATCCTAACCTCAAACCTAACCTAACCTAACCTAACCTAACCTAACCTAACCTAACCTAATCTCAAACCTATCCTAACCTAACCTAACCTCAAACCTAACCTAACCTAACCTAACCTCAAACCTAACCTAACCTAACCTCAAACCTAACATAACCTAACCTAACCTCAAACCTAACCTAACCTAACCTAACCTCAAACCTAACCTAACCTAACCTAACCTCAAACCTAACGTAACCTAACCTAACCTCAAACTTAACCTAACCTAACCTAACCTCAAACCTAACCTAACCTAACCTAACCTAGCCTCAAACCTAACCTAACCTAACATAACCTCAAACCTAACCTAACCTAACCTCAAATCTAACCTAACCTATCCTAACCTCAAACCAAACCTAACCTAACCTATCCTCAAACCTAACCTAACCTAACCACAAACCTAACTTAACCGAACCTAACCTCAAACCTAACCTAACCTAACCTTACCCTAAACATAACCTAACCTAACCTAACCTCAAACCTAACCTAACCTAACCTAATCTCAAACCTAACCTAACCTAACCTAACCTCAAACCTAACCTAACCTAACCTCAAACCAATCCTTACCTAACCTCAAACCTAACCTAACCTCAAACCTAACCTAACCTAACATCAAACCTAACCAAACCTAACCTCAAACCTAACCTAACCTAACCTAACCTCAAACCTAACCTAACCTAACCTAACCTCAAACCTAACCTAGCCTAACCTCAAACCTAACCTAACCTAACCTCAAACCTAACCTAACCTAACCTAACCTCAAACCTAACCTAACCTAACCTAACATAACCTAACCTAACCTAACCTCGAACCTAACCTAACTTAAAATAACCTCAAACCTAACCTAACCTAACCTCAAACCTAACCTAACCTAACCTCAAACCTAACCCAACCTAACCTAACCTCATACCTTACCTAACCTAACCTCAAACCTAACCCAACCTAACCTAACCTAACCTAACCTCGAACCTAACCTAACCTGACCTAACCTCAAACCTAACCTAACTTAACCTAACCTCAAACCTAACCTAACCTAACCTAACCTCAAACCTAACCTAACCTAACCTCAAACCTAACCTAACCTAACCTAACCTTGAACCTAACCTAACCAAACCTCGAACCTAACCTAACCTAACCTAACCTAACCTAACCTAACCTAACCTAACCTAACCTAACCTCAAACCTAACCTAACTTAACCTCAAACCTAACCTAACCTAACCTAACCTCAAACCTAACCTAACCTAACCTAACCTCAAACCTAACCTAACCTAACCTAACCTCAAACCTAACCTAACCTAACCTAACCTAACCTAACATAACCTAACCTCAAACCTAACCTAACGTAACCTCAAACCTAACCTAACCTAACCAAACCTCAAACCTAACCTAACCTAACCTCAAACCTAACCTAACCTAACCTCAAACCTAACCTAACCTAACCTAACCTCAAACCTAACCTAACCTAACCTCAAACCTAACCTAACCTAACCTAACCTCAAACCTAACCTAACCAAACCTAACCTTAAACCTAACCTAACCTAACGTAACCTCAAACCTAACCTACCCTAACCTTACCATAAACCTAACCTAACCTAACCTAACCTCAAACCTAACCAAACCTAACCTCAAACCTAACCTAACCTAACCTCAAACCTAACCTAACCATACCTTAAACCTAACCTAACCTAACCTTAAACCTAACCTAACCTAACCTCAAACCTAACCTAACCTAACCTCAAACCTAACCTAACCTAACCTAACCTCGAACCTAACCTAACCTAACCTAACCTCGAACCTAACCTAACCTAACCTAACCTCAAACGTAACCTAACCTAACCTAACCTAACCTAACCTCAAACCTAACCTAACCTAACCTAACCTCAAACCTAACCTAACATAACCTAACCTCGAACCTAACCTAACCTAACCTAACCTAAAACCTAACCGAACCTAACCTAACCTCGAACCTAACCAAACCTAACCTAACCTCGAACCTAACCTAACCTAACCTAACCTCGAACCTAACCTAACCTAACCTAACCTCTAACCTAACCTAACCTAACCTAACCTCGAACCTAACCTCACCTAACCTAACCTCGAACCTAACCTAACCTAACCTAACCTCGAACCTAACCTAACCTAACCTAACCTCGAACCTAACCTAACCTAACCTAACCTCGAACCTATCCTAACCTAACCTAACCTCAAACCTAACCTAACCTAACCTCGAACCTAACCTAACCTAACTTAACCTTAACCTAACCTAACCTAACCTCAACCTAACCTAACTTAACCTCAACCTAACCTAACCTAACCTCAACCTAACCTAACCTAACCTACCTCGAACCTAACCTAACCTAACTTAACCTCTAACCTAACCTAACCTAACCTAACCTCGAACCTAACCTAACCTAACCTAACCTCGAACCTAACCTAACCTGACCTAACCTCAAACCTAACCTAACCTAACCTCAAACCTAACCTAACTTAACCTAACCTCAAACCTAACCTAACCTAACCTAACCTCATAGCTAACCAAACCTAACCTAACCTCAAACCTAACCTAACCTAACCTAACCTCAAACCTAACCTAACCTCAAACCTAACCTAACCTAACCTCAAACCTAACCTAACCTAACCTAACCTCAAACCTAACCTAACCTAACCTAACCTCAAACCTAACCTAACC
>JAWQEG010006880.1:32500-63171 GCA_033782935.1 Petrolisthes cinctipes
ACCTCAACCTCTATCCCAACCTCAACCACAATTCCAACCTCTAACCAAACCTTAATCCAAGCCTCAACCTTAGCCCAAACCTCAACCCAAATCTCAAACCAAACCTCAACCTCAACCTCAGCCCAAACCTCAACCCAAACCTCAATCCAAACCTCAACCTCAACTCTAACATAAACCTCAGCCCCAACCTCAACATCAATCTCAATTCCACCCTCAACCTAACCTAACCTAACCTAACCTAACCTAACCTAACCTAACCTCAAACCTAACCTAACCAAACCTAACCTTAAACCTAACCTAACCTAACGTAACCTCAAACCTAACCTAACCTAACCTAACCTCAAACCTAACCTAACCTAACCTAACCTCAAACCTAACCAAACCTAACCTAACCCTAAACCTAACCTAACCTAACCTAACCTCAAACCTAACCTAACCTCAAACCTAACCTAACCTCAAACCTAATCTAACCTAACCTAATTTCAAACCTAACCTAACCTAACCTCAAACCTAACCTAACCTAACCTCAAACCTAACCTAACCTAACCTCAAACCTAACCTAACCTAACCTAACCTCAAACCTAACCTAACCTAACCTTAAACCTAACCTAACCTAACCTAACCTCACCTAACTTCAAACCTAACCTAACCTAACCTCAAACCTAACCTAACCTAACCTCAAACCTAACCTAACCTAACATAACCTTAAACCTAACCTAACCTAACCTAACCTCAAACCTAACCAAACCAAACCTAACCTCAAACCTAACCTAACCAAACCTAACCTCAAACCTAACCTAACCTAACCTCAAACCTAACCTAATCTAACCTCAAACCTAACCTAACCTAACCTAACCTCAAACCTAACCTAACCTAACCTAACCTCAAACCTAACCTAACCTAACCTCAAACCTAACCTAACCTAACCTCAAACCTAACCTAACCTAACCTTAAACCTAACCTAACCTAACCTAACCTCACCTAACTTCAAACCTAGCCTAACCTAACCTAACCTCAAACCTAACCTAACCTAACCTCAAACCTAACCTAACCTAACCTAACCTTAAACCTAACCTAACCTAACCTAACCTCAAACCTAACCTAACCTCAAACCTAACCTAACCTAACCTAACCTCAAACCTAACCTAACCTAACCTAACCTCAAACCTAACCTAATCTAACCTCAAACCTAACCTAACCTAACCTAACCTCAAACCTAGCCTAACCTAACCTCAAACCTAACCTAACCTAACCTAACCTCAAACCTAAACTAACCTAACCTACCCTCAAACCTAACCTAACCTCAAACCTACCCTAACCTAACCTAACCTCAAACCTAACCTAACCTAATCTAACCTCAAACCTAACCTAACCTAACCTAACCTCAAACCTAACCTAACCTAACCCAACCTCAAACCTAACCTAACCAAACCTAACCTCAAACCTAACCTAACCTAACCTCACACCAAACCTAACCTAACCTAACCTCAAACCTAACCTAACCTAACCTCAAACCTAACCTAACCTAACCTAACCTCAAACCTATCCTAACCTAACCTAACCTCAAACCTAACCTAACCTAACCTAACCTTTAAACCTAACCTAACCTAACCTCAAACCTAACCTAACCTAACCTCAAACTTAACCTAACCTAATCTAACCTCAAACCTAACCTAACCTAACCTAACCTCAAACCTAACCAAACCTAACCTAACCTAACCTCAAACCTAACCTAACCTAACCTCAAACCTAACCTAACCTAACCTAACCTCAACCCAAACCTCAATCCAAACCTCAACCTCAACCTCATCTCCAACCTCAGCCCCGACCTTAACCTTAACCTATATCTCAACCTCAATCTCAATCCCAACCTCAACCCAAACCTCAATATTAACCTTAACTTCAACCTCAACCTCAGCCCTAACCTCAACCCAAACTTCAATCCAAACCTCAGCCTAAACTCCAACCTCTACCTCAGCCCCAATATCAACCTCAACCTCTATCCCAACCTTAACCAAAACTTCAACCTCAACTCAATCCTCAACCTCAATCCAAATCTCAACATCTACCTCAACCTTTATTACAATCTCAACCTCAATCCCAACCTCAACCCAAACCTCAACCTCAACCTCTATCCCAACCTCAACCACAATTCCAACCTCTAACCAAACCTTAATCCAAGCCTCAACCTTAGCCCAAACCTCAACCCAAATCTCAAACCAAACCTCAACCTCAACCTCAGCCCAAACCTCAACCCAAACCTCAATCCAAACCTCAACCTCAACTCTAACATAAACCTCAGCCCCAACCTCAACATCAATCTCAATTCCACCCTCAACCTAAACCTCAACCTCATCTCCAACCTTAAATCAAACCTCAATCCAAACCTCAACCTCAACTCCAATCTCAACCTCAGCCCCAACCTCAACCTCTATCCTAACCTCTACTCCTACCTCAACCTCAACCTTAATATATATATAATGTTAATAATTAATTATTAATAATGCTGGCCTCTGATTGGCCGATAAAATGCTGGCCTCTGATTGGCTGATGAAATGCTGGCCTCTGATTGGCCAATGAAATGCTGGCCTCTGATTGGCCGATGAAATGCTGGCCTCTGATTGGCCGATGAAATGCTGTCCCCTAATTGGCCGATGAAATGCTGGCCTCTGATTGGCCGAAGAAATGCTGGCCTCTGATTGGCCGAAGAATTGCTGGCCTCTGATTGGCCGATGAAATGCTGGCCTCTGATTGGCTAATGAAATGCTGGCCTCTGATTGGCCGATGAAATGCTGGCCTCTGATTGGCCAATCAAATGCTGGTCTCTGATTGGTCGATGAAATGCTGGCATCTGATTGGCCGTTGAAATGCTGGCCTCAAACCTAAACTAACCTAACCTACCCTCAAACCTAACCTAACCTCAAACCTACCCTAACCTAACCTAACCTCAAACCTAACCTAACCTAATCTAACCTCAAACCTAACCTAACCTAACCTAACCTCAAACCTAACCTAACCTAACCCAACCTCAAACCTAACCTAACCAAACCTAACCTCAAACCTAACCTAACCTAACCTCACACCAAACCTAACCTAACCTAACCTCAAACCTAACCTAACCTAACCTCAAACCTAACCTAACCTAACCTAACCTCAAACCTATCCTAACCTAACCTAACCTCAAACCTAACCTAACCTAACCTAACCTTTAAACCTAACCTAACCTAACCTCAAACCTAACCTAACCTAACCTCAAACCTAACCTAACCTAATCTAACCTCAAACCTAACCTAACCTAACCTAACCTCAAACCTAACCAAACCTAACCTAACCTAACCTCAAACCTAACCTAACCTAACCTCAAACCTAACCTAACCTAACCTAACCTCAACCCAAACCTCAATCCAAACCTCAACCTCAACCTCATCTCCAACCTCAGCCCCGACCTTAACCTTAACCTATATCTCAACCTCAATTTCAATCCCAACCTCAACCCAAACCTCAATATTAACCTTAACTTCAACCTCAACCTCAGCCCTAACCTCAACCCAAACTTCAATCCAAACCTCAGCCTAAACTCCAACCTCTACCTCAGCCCCAATATCAACCTCAACCTCTATCCCAACCTTAACCAAAACTTCAACCTCAACTCAATCCTCAACCTCAATCCAAATCTCAACATCTACCTCAACCTTTATTACAATCTCAACCTCAATCCCAACCTCAACCCAAACCTCAACCTCAACCTCTATCCCAACCTCAACCACAATTCCAACCTCTAACCAAACCTTAATCCAAGCCTCAACCTTAGCCCAAACCTCAACCCAAATCTCAAACCAAACCTCAACCTCAACCTCAGCCCAAACCTCAACCCAAACCTCAATCCAAACCTCAACCTCAACTCTAACATAAACCTCAGCCCCAACCTCAACATCAATCTCAATTCCACCCTCAACCTAAACCTCAACCTCATCTCCAACCTCAAATCAAACCTCAATCCAAACCTCAACCTCAACTCCAATCTCAACCTCAGCCCCAACCTCAACCTCTATCCTAACCTCTACTCCTACCTCAACCTCAACCTTAATATATATATAATGTTTAATAATTAATTATTAATAATGCTGGCCTCTGATTGGCCGATAAAATGCTGGCCTCTGATTGGCTGATGAAATGCTGGCCTCTGATTGGCCAATGAAATGCTGGCCTCTGATTGGCCGATGAAATGCTGGCCTCTGATTGGCCGATGAAATGCTGTCCCCTAATTGGCCGATGAAATGCTGGCCTCTGATTGGCCGAAGAAATGCTGGCCTCTGATTGGCCGAAGAATTGCTGGCCTCTGATTGGCCGATGAAATGCTGGCCTCTGATTGGCTAATGAAATGCTGGCCTCTGATTGGCCGATGAAATGCTGGCCTCTGATTGGCCAATCAAATGCTGGTCTCTGATTGGTCGATGAAATGCTGGCATCTGATTGGTAGATGAAATGCTGGCCTCTGATTGGCCAAGGAATTGCTGGCCTCTGATTGGTCGATGGAATGTTGGTCTCTGATTGGATGATGGAATGCTGGCCTTCGATTGGCCGATGGGATGCTGGCCTCTCATTGGCCGATGAAATGCTTGCCTCTGATTGGCCGATGAAATGCTGGCCTCTAATTGGCCAATGAAATGCTGGCCTCTGATTGGCCATTGAAAGGCTGGCCTCTGATTGGCCGTTGAAATGCTGGCCTCTGATTGGCCGAGGAAATGCTGGCCTCTTATTGGCCGAGGAAATGCTGGCCTCTGATTGGCCGATGGAATGCTGGCCTCTGATTGGCCAATGAAATGCTGGCCTCTGATTGGTCAATGGAATGTTGGTCTCTGATTGGTCAATGGAATGTTGGTCTCTGATTGGCCGATGGAATGCTGGCCTCTGATTGGCCGAGGAAATGCTGGCCTCTGATTGGTCAATGGAATGTTGGTCTCTGATTGGTCAATGGAATGTTGGTCTCTGATTGGCCGAGGAAATGCTGGCCTCTGATTGGCCAATGAAATGCTGGCCTCTGATTGGTCAATGGAATGTTGGTCTCTGATTGGCCGATGGAATGCTGGCCTCTGATTGGCCGATGGGATGCTGGCATCTGATTGGCCGATGAAATGCTGGCCACTGATTGGCTGATGAAATGCTGGCCTCTGATTGGTCGATGAAATGCTGGCCTCTGATTGGCCGATGAAATGCTGGCCTCTGGTTTGCCGATGAAATGCTGGCCTCTGATTGGCCAATGAAATGCTGGCCTCTGATTGGCCGATAGAATGCTGGCCTCTGATTGGCCAATGAAATGCTGGCCTCTGATTGGTCGATGGAATGTTGGCCTCTGATTAGCCGATGGAATGCTGGCCTCTGATTGGCCGATGAAATGCTGGCCTCTGATTGGCCGATGAATGCTTGCCTCTGATTGGCTGATGAAATTCTGGCCTCTGATTGGCCGAGGAAATGCTGGCCTCTGATTGGCCGAGGAAATGCTGGCCCTGATTGGCCGAGGAAATGCTGGCCTCTGATTGGCCTATGAAATGCTGTCCTCTGATTGGCTGTTGAAATGCTGGCCTCTGATTGGCCGATGAAATGCTGGCTTCTGATTGGCCGATGAAATGCTGGCCGCTGATTGGCCGATGATATGCGAGCCCCTGATTGGCCGATGATATGCTGGCCCCTGATTGGCTGATGAAATACTGGCCTCTGATTGGTAGATGAAATGCTGGCCTCTGATTGGCCAAGGAATTGCTGGCCTCTGATTGGCCAATGAAATGCTGGCCTCTGATTGGCCAATGGATTAAATGCTGGCCTCTGATTGGCCGATGAAATGCTGGCCTCTGATTGGCTGATGAAATGGTGGCCTCTGATTGGCCGATGAAATGCTGGCCTCTGATTGGCCAATGAAATGGTAGCCTCTGATTGGCCAATGAAATGCTGGCCTCTGATTGGCCAGTGAAATGCTGGCCTCTGATTTGCCAATGAAATGCTGGCCGCTGATTGGCCGATGAAATGCTGGCCTCTGATTGGCCGATGAAATGCTGGCCTGTGATTGGCTTATGAAATGCTGGCCTCTGATTGGCCGAGGAAATGCTGGCCTCTGATTGGCCGAGGAAATGCTGGCCTCTGATTGGCCGAGGAAATGCTGGCCTCTGATTGGCTTATGAAATGCTGGCCTCTGATTGGCCGAGGAAATGCTGGCCTCTGATTGGCCGAGGAAATTCTGGCCTCTGATTGGCCGAGGAAATGCTGGCCTCTGATTGGCCGAGGAAATGCTGGCCTCTGATTTGCCAATGAAATGCTGGCCGCTGATTGGCCGATGAAATGCTGGCCTCTGATTGGCCGATGAAATGCTGGCCTGTGATTGGCTTATGAAATGCTGGCCTCTGATTGGCCGATGATATGCGAGCCCCTGATTGGCCGATGATATGCTGGCCCCTGATTGGCTGATGAAATACTGGCCTCTGATTGGTAGATGAAATGCTGGCCTCTGATTGGCCAAGGAATTGCTGGCCTCTGATTGGCCAATGAAATGCTGGCCTCTGATTGGCCAATGGATTAAATGCTGGCCTCTGATTGGCCGATGAAATGCTGGCCTCTGATTGGCTGATGAAATGGTGGCCTCTGATTGGCCGATGAAATGCTGGCCTCTGATTGGCCAATGAAATGGTAGCCTCTGATTGGCCAATGAAATGCTGGCCTCTGATTGGCCAGTGAAATGCTGGCCTCTGATTTGCCAATGAAATGCTGGCCGCTGATTGGCCGATGAAATGCTGGCCTCTGATTGGCCGATGAAATGCTGGCCTGTGATTGGCTTATGAAATGCTGGCCTCTGATTGGCCGAGGAAATGCTGGCCTCTGATTGGCCGAGGAAATGCTGGCCTCTGATTGGCCGAGGAAATGCTGGCCTCTGATTGGCTTATGAAATGCTGGCCTCTGATTGGCCGAGGAAATGCTGGCCTCTGATTGGCCGAGGAAATTCTGGCCTCTGATTGGCCGAGGAAATGCTGGCCTCTGATTGGCCGAGGAAATGCTGGCCTCTGATTGGCCGAGGAAATGCTGGCCTCTGATTGGCCGAGGAAATGCTGGCCTCTGATTGGCCAATGAAATGCTGGCCTCTGATTGGCCGATGAAATGCTGGCCTCTGATTGCAATTACCAAATTAAACGGGCTAAGAACCTCTGTTAGTATTGTCAAAATCTATCAAACGTGGCTATAAAACGCTGGCAACACACCAATTATAAAATTAAATGGGCTCTTTAAGAACCTTTGGTAGTATTAAATTATTTACAAATAATTGATTATTTACTAATAGGCTATACAAAACTGCTTCTCTGGGCAAATCCACTTTGGTGCTGTTGAAAACACAGACTACATGGAGAGTGAGACAACCACAACCAACCTGTGGTGTTGGTGGTGATAATCTCACTCTGTGTTTTCAACAGCACCAAAGTGGAGTTGCCCAGAGAAGCAGCTAAAAACGGTTTGTTTACATTATTTTTTTCGTTATAACTTTATATATATGTCTATTTATAATTATGTAGGTTGAGTAATGTAATTACTAATATCTGCTGATAATAATAATAACATAACATAAGTATAAATAACTGTTATAACATATTAATACATTGGTTAATTAATAGCCAATGTTTACTGTGTGTATTGAACTGTGTTATAGTTAATTTATAGCTTAATATTATTAACAAATGATTACCTTATAACTCTATAACATTATATAATGATATATAATTATGAGGAATATTAATATATATATCAAAGATAGAATACCACAATTACTAAAGCCGAAACAATCCATATTTTACAGTTTTTTTATAACATGTCTTCAATAACAAGGAATTATGATTTATTAAATCTTCATCATTACACAAGGTAAGTGTATAATTAATAATAATGTATAACCAATAATTATAATGTGTATTACAATTGTATTATAAACCTAACCTAACCACGTAAAGTTAATAATATTTTAATAATGTTATTTAATAATGTTATTTAATTAATTATAATATATATATCAAAATAAATTATTAGTAAATAATTATTAAACATTATTAAAACATTATTAACTTTACATGGTTAGGTTAGGTTAGGTTTATTATATATATTTCATTGTAATACGAATAATTATTATTGTTTATACATTATTATTAATTATACACTTACCTTATACAATAATAAGGCTTTAATAAATCATAATTCCTTGTTATTGAAGACATGTTTAAAAAAATGTAAAATATGGATTGTTTCGGTTTAGTAATTGTGGTATTCTGTCTTTGATATACATATTTATATTCCTTATAATTATATATATATAAATGTTTCTTTGCTTTATTTATTTATTTATTTATTTATTTAGCTAATATTGGTATTATCTGTGCCGGCGAACTACTGGTTAGGTTAGGTTGTGTTAGGTAGGGTTCGGTTACCTTTATCAATGCTCAGTGGAATTATCTCCTGGAAATGTATTCTCTGCTAGATATTTCAATTTTAAGATACGACATTTCTGTAGTGGAGGGACGAACTGAGGTTGGGCGGACTGTGTTACCAGATATCCTTGGAAAAATTACGGAAGATCCAACAGGCAGTTGTGTACAATACACTTGACCCACCCAATCGGGATACTTTTAGCTCCTATTCACGAGATCTATTTAATTTTTAAAGATCCCGAAGGATATTAAGTTAGGTCCCGAAGATAGCCACAGTTTAGGTTAGGTTAGGTTAGGTTAAGAGAGAGAGAGAGAGAAGCATCTTTGTATGTGAGAGAGAGAGAGAGAGAGAGAGTGAATTGATAGGCTTTGAAAGGGAATTGTTAGGCTTTGAAAGGGATTTGTTAGGCTTTGAAAGGGAATTGTTAGGCTTTGAAAGGGCATTGTTAGGTTTTGAAAGGGAATTGTTAGGCTTTGAAAGGGAATTGTTAGGCTTTGAAAGGGAATTGTTAGACTTAAAAAGGGCATTGTTAGGCTTTAAAAAGGAATTGTTAGGCTTAAAAGGGAATTGTTAGGCTTAAAAGGGTATTGTTAGGCTTTGAAAGGGCATTGTTAGGTTTTGAAAGGGAATTGTTAGGCTTTGAAAGGGAATTGTTAGGCTTTGAAAGGGATTTGTTAGGCTTTGAAAGGGATTTGTTGGGCTTTGAAAGGGATTTGTTAGGCTTTGAAAGGGAATTGTTAGGCTTTGAAAGGGAATTGTTAGGCATTGAAAGGGAATTGTTAGGCTTTGAAAGGGAATTGTTAGGCTTTGAAAGGGAATTGTTAGACTTAAGAAGGGCATTGTTAGGCTTTAAAAGGGAATTGTCAGGCTTAAAAGGGTATTGTTAGGCATAAAAGGAAATTGTTAGGATTTAAAAGGGAATTGTTAGACTCTACAAGGGAATTGTTAGACTCTACAAGGGAATTGTTAGACTCTACAAGGGAATTGTTAAACTCTGAAAGGGAATTGTTAGGCTCTGAAAGGGAATTGTTAGGCTCTGAAAGGGAATTGTTAGGCTTTGAAAGGGAATTGTTAGGCTTTGAAAGGGATTTGTTAGGCTTTGAAAGGGAATTGTTAGGCTTTGAAAAGGAATTGTTAGGCTTTGAAAAGGAATTGTTAGGCTTTGAAAGGGAATTGTTAGGCTTTAAAAGGGAATTGTTAGGCTTTGAAAGGGAATTGTTAGGCTTTGAAAGGGATTTGTTAGGCTTTGAAAGGGATTTGTTAGGCTTTGAAAGGGATTTGTTAGGCTTTGAAAGGGAATTGTTAGGCTTTGAAAGGGATTTGTTAGGCTTTGAAAGGGAATTGTTAGGCTTTGAAAGGGAATTGTTAGGCTTTGAAAGGGATTTGTTAGGCTTTGAAAGGGATTTGTTAGGCTTTGAAAGGGATTAGTTAGGCCTTACAAGGGAACTGTTAGATCTTAAAAGGGAATGATAATGAGCGCGATAGAAATGATAGTGGCGACGATAGAAATGATAGTGGCGACGATAAAAATGATAGTGGCGACGATAGAAATGATAGTGGCGACGATAGAAATGATAGTGGCGACGATAGAAATGATAGTGGCGACGATAGAAATGATAGTGGCGACGATAGAAATTATAATGACGACTGGAAGGTGTGCCTGGGGCAGGGAAGGAACGGAAAGGTGTGCCTGGGGCAGGGAAGGACCGGTAAGGTGTGCCTGGGGCAGGGAAGGACCGGTAAGGTGTGCCTGGGGCAGGGAAGGACCGGTAAGGTGTGCCTGGGGCAGGGAAGGACCGGTAAGGTGTGCCTGGGGCAGGGAAGGACCGGTAAGGTGTGCCTGGGGCAGGTAAGGACCGGAAAGGTGTGCCTGGGGCAGGGAAGGACCGGTAAGGTGTGCCTAGGGCAGGGAAGGACCGGGAAGGTGTGCCTGGGGCAGGGTAGGACCGGGAAGGTGTGCCTTGGGCAGGTAATGACCGGAAAGGTGTGCCTGGGGCAGGGAAGGAACGGAAAGGTGTGCCTTGCTCTGTTACAAGGAAATTTGAACTAGGATTTTGTGTGTTGTTTCCCTTCTCAGCTCTCCTCATGCCCTCTTCCCACAGTTATATCTGATAAGTTTTAGTAGATGTTCATTTCATTGTTTATGGGTAAACAGAGCCCAAGCATCCTCCCCCTTATTGGGCCTCAGTACTGGAGTGAAGCCTGTGTTCCTTCCAGTACACCTTAGGACTATATTCCATGATGCCCCTCCCCCCCCCCTACATACACACATACAGCCCTGGCCAGGTTTTTCACAGCACAGTTTTTAAAATATTTTAGAAGTGTTCATTTGCTGATTAAAAAATAAATAAATAATTAGACTGAGTCACCAGGGTGTGAAGGAGGCTACATTGTCCTCCAATTGTCTACACTTACAGCACACACACATCTCAACACCTGTTTTTCAGTTTCATACAAATCACAGCACATTCCAGAAATTATATAATAAAATAACCCTCCCCTTATAATATTTAAAATGTCTGTGTTTGAATTTTCAAACCAAGGTATGGTACTGTACTGTACTGTACTGTACTGGATATTTGAGGCCTATTTCTGAGGTGTAGAAATTTTTTTTTTATGTTTTTCTATTAATTAATAGCCCCTTTTGAAGTTGTTGAAGTTCTTTCTGGCCTTACATTTAACTGGACCTGGAGGTGATAATATGGCAAAATGTTTTTCTAGCCCCTATAAGTATGGGAAGGTGTGCCTGGGGCAGGGAAGGTGTGCCTGGGGCAGAGAAGGACCGGGAAGGTGTGCCTGGGGCAGGGAAGGACAGGGAAGGTGTGCCTTGGGCAGGGAAGAACCAGGTAGGTGTGCCTGGGGCAGGGAAGGTGTGCCTGGGGCAGAGAAGGACAGGGAAGGTGTGCCTGGGGCAGGGAAGGACAGGGAAGGTGTGCCTGGGGCAGGGAAGGACAGGGAAGGTGTGCCTGGGGCAGGGAAGGACAGGGAAGGTGTGCCTGGGGCAGGGAAGGACAGGGAAGGTGTGCCTGGGGCAGGGAAGGTGTACCTGGGGAGGAGAAAGTGTGCCTGGGGCAGGGAAGGACCGGGAAGGTGTGCCTGGGACAGGGAAGGAGTGCCTGGGGCAGGGAAGGGCAGGGTAGGTGTGCCTGGGACAGGGAAGGAGTGCCTGGGGCAGGGAAGGACAGGGAAGGTGTGCCTGGGTGGCCTTCACGTCACACTTGACTCCACAGTCAGGTGTACCAACATTACATCGCACTGTTAAAAGGATGGTAACGAAACTTTTTTTGCCAACTGTACATTACACACCCTTAAACCCAGCCAATAATGAGGGTTTACTGTACACAAATTCATTACAAACACTACATTATTATTATTATTATTTATTTCTGTGTGTGTGAGTGTGTATTTCTCTGTATCCATATATGTGTATGTTTTTCACACACACACACACACACACATTCTCTCTCTCTACTGGACATAACCATTGTAATATGCATATGTGTGTATATATTTGTTTGTGTATGATCGCGCAGTGTTACCACATCTGGTTAGGTCCCGGGAATATGTCCCGGTTACTTTATGATAGTTTACATCGGTTATATCCCGGTAGTCTGCCCAGGTTAGGTCCCGGTAGTTTGCTGTGGTCCAGGTTAGGTTAGGTTAGCTTAAATTTCCAAATTATGTTTGTAAAACGAGGCATCTCCGAGAGAAACACCATAGAAGAAAATAGTCTTAGAATGGTCTAAATAAGTGGGTAATGAAGGTAGAAAAACCATACATGATAACGGCAGTTCTTTCAATATTTACCGTATTTTACCACGGTTAGTTCCCGGTAGTTTGCCCAGGTTAGGTCCCGGTAGTTTACTGCAGTTTAGGTTAGGTCATACTAATTTCAAAATGCTATATTTGAATATGACCTAACTTGGAAATGGGGCATTTCTGAAGAAAAGTGTTTTAGAATTGTATTAGAAAATGGCAATAGAATAGATAATTACCAATTGTTTTTTATTACTCATTATTTCCCGGTAGTTTGCCCGGGTTAGATCCCGGTAGTTTGCCCGGGTTAGGTCCCGGTAGTTTGCCCGGGTTAGGTTCCGGTAATTTGCCCGGGTTAGGTCTCGGTAGTCTGATGCGGTCTAGGTTAAGTTAGGTAAAGTCAGGCTAATTTCAAAATGCCCCATTTGAATATGCCCTATCTTTGAAATGGGGCATTTGCATAGGAAATGCTATAGAAGAAAATAGTCTTAGAATGGTCTAAATAAGTGGGTAATTAAGGTAGAAAAGCCGTACACAATAACGGTAATAATTTCAATATTTACCAAAAAAGTTTCCTAGAATTGTCCTAAATATGATCTATTAGAGTTGGATAATATTAACTGTGAGGAATTGTATATTGAATAATCAGGTTTTGGAATGGTTCAAAATATAACGTATTCAGATGGTGATTATCTATTAGAGTTGGTAAAATGTAACCGGGAGGATTATTATATTGAATAACCATGTTTGGGAATTAAATATATTTCGGTAAATAAAACACATCCGGGAGTAAACGGGTGTAAATAGGCACTGGATAATGACGTCATGGTTGGTTGGGCGGATGACGTCATAGTTTTCAGCCTATCACACGTATGGATTCATCACATCTCGCTTTCATCAGTTGTTTATCATGATGCACATATTCTAAAGCCGTGTTTCAACCCCACTCTTTCCCTGATTTACTTCATGCCCTCAATGCCATCTATCAGGGTCAATATTGTTGGGGGAAATGAAGGAAATTAATATCAGATAAACAGTGAAAACATAAAAACAATTTTATTACTAAAGGGAATTGTTAAATAGATCACTCCCATTAGTAAAGGGTTTACTGGTTAGGTTAGGTTAGGTTAATATTAAATTAAATTAGGTTAGGTTAATATTAAATTAAATTAAGTTAGGTTAATATTAAATTAGGTTAGGTTAATATTAAATTAAATTAGGTTAGGTTAATATTAAATTAGGTTAGGTTAAGGTATCCATCTTTGAACAATGTTAGCAACCTTACATTTAATGATAAATATTATTTGGTGCTGGTTCTATGAACTCAGGGTGAGACGGTAACCTCATACTATCAGTTGTGAGTTCCATCAAAAATACTTATATTAAAGAAAAGGAAAACTTTGAATGGAACTCACCACTGAGCGTTGACGGTAACTGCCTCAGCCAGAATTGTCACCAACTGTTCTTACCTATTTGTTCTTACCTATTTGTTCTTACCTATTTGTATCTTTACAGGATTGAGTCAAGCTCGTAATGTCCCGTATTTTAAAACACAATTATCATATGTTTTTTAAAGTTATGTACGTTTTTGACATACTTTGATCTGTATGAAACTTTGATGAACAGGTAATGAGATTTCTGTCTGTTTCTGAGTGAACAAAGTTGCAGCACAATGCATGAAGGGGGAACGCTATAATAAAATTTGTCTTCATATAGGAATTATTATAGAAATGGTCATAAGCAGCTTAAATAACTAATTAGAGGAAATTCAGGAAGGGAATGTGGAGGCAGATATGGAGATGAAAAAACAGCTTGCCATATTATCACCTCCAGGTCCAGTTACATGTAAGGCCAGAAAAAACTTCAACAACTTCCAAAGAGGCTATTAATTAATAGAAAAACATGAAAAAAAAATTCTACACCTCAGAGTAGGCCTCAAGTATCCAGTACAGTACAGTACAGTACCATACCTTGCTTTGAAAATTCAAACACAGACGTTGGTGACTCAGTCTAATGGAAATTTTAAAATGATGACTCTGGCTACACCACCTCTCCCTATTCTGTAGTCAAGTAATAGATATACTGTATAGCATTAATATTCACACAAAAACATATTTTAAGGACTCTATGAGAAGTCTGTTATTTTTTCCTAGAGTCCTTAAAATATGTTTTTGTGTGAATATTAATGCTATACAGTATATCTATTACTTGACTACAGAATAGGGAGAGGTGGTGTAGCCAGAGTCATCATTTTAAAATTTCCATTAGACTGAGTCACTAACGTCTGTGTTTGAATTTTCAAAGCAAGGTATGGTACTGTACTGTACTGTACTGTACTGGATATTTAAGGCCTATTTCTGAGGTGTAGAAATATCTTTTTCGTGTTTTTGTATTAATTAAGAGGGTGCGGGAATAGGGGGACAGGCTTGGAGGGGGGTTTAGGGGGGTGCAGGAATTTTTGGGGAGTGTGGGAGTCTGGGACAGGCTTGGGGGGGGGTTAGGGTGGTGCGGGAGTAGGGGACAGGCTTTCTATCCACCCCAAGCCTGTCCCCCTATTCCCGCACCCCCCAAACCCCTCCTAAGCCTGTCCCCCTATTCCCGCTCCTGAGAAGGAAAGAGACAAGGGGATTATTAATAATAATTGTTATGTTATGCCTCAACCATTGTATAAACATAGAAACTTCAGAAGGCTCAAATGAAAGTGGTCATGTGGGCAGTCTCCATTGTAATCTGGCACGGTTCCAATAATGCTACATAGATGTGTTTACATACCAAGTCTTGTAAAAGAAGTTAAATACATATGCTACCCATTGGTTTTCTAAATAATATTATTTCTATAAATTATATGTTAAACAATAATATCACAATAATGTCCTTAGGCAAAGTACTGTACAGTATATTCCAGAAAATTAACTTCAAAGAGTGAATAATGGAAACATTTTGTAAGATGGGTATACTGTACTTAAGATTTGTAAGTACAGTACATCTATCTATCTATCTATAGCTCCGACGCCTCGTTCCCTCCGGGAACTCCCCTCAAGGGGGTGGCCACGGCAGAAGTGTCTCCAGTTCTCCCTGTTCCAACACTCCCTCCTTACTTGTTCAAGCCCTACTCTGCCCCTCATGTTTCTCTCCTTTACATACTCTTCCACTCTGTTCTGCCATCTAACCGGTGGTCTGCCTCTCACACCAGGTCCTACAACTTCACTTCCATACACCTTCTTTACAAATTCCTCGCCTTGCATTCTCTCCACATGTCCATACCATCTCAATGTATCACGTTTCACTCTCTCAACCACTCCACACTCAATACCAATTGCCTTCTCACTCATACCACATCTCTCATATACACTCTCATTACTTTCTCCATCCCATCTAGTAAGTCCACATGCTCCTCTCAAGTAACTCATTTCCACAGCACCTATTCTAGACTGATGCGCCCTATTCCATGTCCATGTCTCCGACGCATATGTCAGTGTTGGCAGGATTATACTATTTCGTAGTCCCCTTTTCACTTCCATACTCACACTTCTACCCTTCATAATCCTCCCCAGTGATCCTATGACCTGTCTACCCTTCACTGCTCTCTCCCTAATTTCTCCTTCCATACTTCCATGTTTACACATAACTGTACCCAGGTACTTAAACTCCTTCACTTCCTCCATCCTCTCACCCCTCAGAGTTATCTCACACTTCGTCCCAGTTGGTACAGCCACTCTGTAAGGTGTAGCAAAGTCAATCACTTCAGTTTCTGCTCTTTCAAATACCATCACTTTACTTTTACCCACATTCACCTTCAGTTTCCTTCGTTTGCACACAGACTGAAATTCGTCCACCACTCTCTGTAAATTCCTTTCATTCTCAGCCATCAGCACAGTGTCATCCGCAAACAAACTTGCCACCAGGGACCAATTTGCTTCATTCAGCCTCAACTTCACCCCCAGACCATTCACTTTGGCTTTCACCTCTCTCATACAACCATCCATATATATATTGAACAGCCATGGTGACATAACACACCCCTGTCTCAGCCCTACACTAATATTAAAACTCTCACTTAGATCACCCTCTACCCGTACACATGCTTTTGCATCTGCATAAAAAGCCTCAATGCCTTTCAGCAAAGGCCCCCCAACTCCATAAATTCTCAACACCTCTGTCATAGCTTTCCTATCAACTCTATCATATGCCTTCTCCAAGTCCATGAAGGCAGCATACAACTTCTTACCCTTCCCAATATACTTCTCCACTATTGATTTTAATGCAAATATTTGGTCCACACATCCTCTACCCTTTCTGAACCCTCCCTGCTCCTCACTAACTTTATTCCCTGTTACTTCCATCAGTCTTTGAGTCAAAACCTTCCCGTAAACCTTCCCCGGTACACTAAGAAGGCTTATTCCCCTATAGCTACCACACTCATCCTTACTTCCCTTCCCCTTATACAAAGGTACAATTATGGCTCTCCTCCAATCCTCTGGCACCTCTCCCTGCCTCCAGGCCAATGTACATATAAGCAACATCCACTCCACCACTACCTCCCCCCCACACTTTAACATTTCAGCAGTTATCCCATCCACCCCTGGTGCCTTTCCCATCTTCAACTTTCCTATTGCTTTCCTAACCTCTTCCCTTCCTAATTCTCCCTGTAC
The DNA here is from genome assembly GCA_033782935.1 of Petrolisthes cinctipes. Classification (NCBI taxonomy): domain Eukaryota; kingdom Metazoa; phylum Arthropoda; class Malacostraca; order Decapoda; family Porcellanidae; genus Petrolisthes; species Petrolisthes cinctipes. Next base: position 49,366 of record JAWQEG010006880.1, read on the forward strand.
ATCCTGTCGTCTACCACCTGCCTCCATCCCCATGCATGTCACCACCGCCTCCCCTCCCGTCCCCCCACTCATCAACCGATCAAAATGCCTCTTCCACACTTCTTTCACTTCCTCACTTCTACTCACAGTAACTCCATCCTCTCTCTTCATTCTCACACTACCAGACTTTCCTTCTCCTCTTTCTCTTTTAACCTCCTTCCAGAATAATTTCTTGTTCTCTTTAAACTTTTCACTCAGCTTCATACCAAACTCCTCATCCACTCTCCTTTTACTCTCACTCACCATCATTTTCACTTGTCTCTTACACACATTATATTCTCTTTTCCATCTCTCTCTCACTTCTTTCGGCACATTCCTCTGTAGTGTTCTCCGATATGCCTTCCTCTTATCCTCTACAGCATCTTTCACTTCTTCTGTCCACCAAGCACTCCCTTTCTTGCCCCTCTTCTGTGACTTATATCCTACTACCTCTGCTGCTGTCCTTAATACTCTCATCTTAAACATTTCATACACCGCATTCACTCCCACTCCCTCCCCTATCCCCATCCTTACATCCCCCAGCACCTCACCCACCCTCCTCTTATATTCCTCCCTATACTCTTCTACATCTAATTTCCCACTAGCCACCACCCTCTTATTCCTCACCCCTTCATCCCTCCTACTATACTCCCACTTAACCCTAACCTTCATCCTCACCAACACCGCAAAATGGTCGGAGCAATGGACCATTCCTCTCACTACTTTTGCGTCATACACATCCTTCCTCAACCTTTCATCCACTGCCACATAATCAATCAAACTCTTCTGCTCTCCTCTCTCATCCCTTCTTTTCCATGTATACCTGTGGATCATCTTGTGCTGAAAGAAGGTGTTCGCCAAGAACAACCCCCTCTCAGCACAGACATCCACCAGATATTCACCATTCTCATTTGTTCCTTCTACACCCCATTTACCCACAATATTCCCCACTTCCTCACCTCCCACCTTTCCATTCATGTCTCCCATCATCACTACTCTCCTTCCATTATCAATTCCTCTCAGACATGCATTCAGCTCTTCCCAAAACACTCTCATCTTCTCTCTCCCTGTCTTACTCTTTTCATTCACTGGTGCATAAGCACACACCCAAGCATACTTCACCAAGCCAATCTTTCCAGTCATCCATACTATTCTTGATCCATTCCACCCATGTCCATCCACTCCCTTCCACACCCACGGAGACACCAACAGCGCACACCCTTCCTTCCCTCTTCCTTTACTCTTTTCATTCATGCCCGTCCATACTACTCCTCCCTCCATTCCCTCCCACAGTCCACTCTCCCTTCCTTCCTGACACTCAACCACTCCACATCCTTTCACGTGTGTCTCCGTCACTCCCATCACATCCACTCTTCCTTTCTTAAAACATTCTACAATCTCTCGCCTCTTGGTCCCATCCGTCATTCCGTTCACATTCACAGCTACCACTCTCATACAATCCCTCTTCCCTACTCCCTCTACAGGGCAACCCGGAGACCCTCCCCCGCCAGTAGCCATATCTGTCCACTCCCCCATTGGGGGGCCACTGATGGCTGGCAAGGCCAATGCAGTGCTCATTCCCGGAGGGACACGGGCCGTCGGCATTGTCAAAAGCTAAAAACAAGGTCATAAATTTAAAAGAAATTATCACAAAATATAAAAACATGCAGTCATAGAAATTAAAATCTTAAAAACACTAAAATACACTAAAATACAATAAAAACCTTAAAACCTATATGTGGGGGAAGCTAGGTCTCACCCCCACACCGCCTTCCCCTTTGGCTCCACCTCCTGAATGGATAAAAACTAGATAAAAAAAGGAGGTGTACCCCCGAGGTCACCGCTTGGAGGCGGGGTAAGGCTTACCTACCCTTCCTGGGGAGGGGTAGGTCACCGAGGTTCTTGCTTTTCCCAATACTGATAGCAGTTAAGCACAGTAGCAATCCTCGACCTCATTGGTTACGATATTGCCACTGCGCAAAGTACAGTACAGTAGAGTAGTATTGAAGTGTACATTACTGTACTATCAGTAAATTACCATATCCACATACCAGATTACCACTCATTCTTATCATTTTGATAATGATAAGTTCTCTAAATAATATTATATATTATTTTCAGTCAGGTTTTAGAGGTAATTACTTACCCTAAACTTACCCCTAACCTTTTACTTGGCAACATTTTTCCATTAATTTCCTAAACCTTGATTTAGTTTAAGAAACTCTGTGAGACATTTATCATAATCTTTATTTAATTATTACATTCACCAGAGAATATTGAGAATTTGGTGTGGTAGTATTTCCTGACCCAACTACTGTTAGCTTACTTGTTTTGGTTGGTGAAAGTCAGACTAGGATATGATAAGTTTCCCCTTATAGCCTATATGTTAACCTTGAAAGATCACAATAACAAAGTATAGTTTTCATTATTCTTACCTGTAATGAAATGTTGGTCAGGATCAGAAGTAATTTCTCATTTTTTTAACCATTATCCCTGCCTATGGATGTGTGAAAAGGGATCGTAGTGATATTATAATATTCCACACGTGAGGTGAGAACTTTATAACAATATATATTTGAGAAGGATGTGAAATAAAAGAGACTAAAATGCAGCGTCCACCTGTGTCACACATCCCATTGCAAAAAATGTGACAATATTGGCTTGGATTGACTGTTTATCATAAATGTTGCTTGCTGAGATAGTGGGATGTCCAGCACTGCAACACACCTGTGGATTCTCAATAAAGTGGAGTGACGAGTGCAGGGACTGATGGAGAACAACAGCTGCCCTCCTCCCTCACAGGATATACCTGCCCTGGACACATTGGAGCACCACCAGGATGTTGCTGCTCTGGTGGTCTTCCACAAGACACAGGTACAAGAGGTACAGCACCTGGCAGGATTTAGGCTCCCCCCGTGTGAGGCTGTGAGAGACACGAGAATGGTGTTCTCCAGCCACAAGCATATCAGGGTGCTGAGGTCACACACCAGCCAGCACCAGAGGGTGGCAAGTCTAATGGTTCCCACTCAATTTTTCCCGCAGAGAGAACATATTGAGCCAATACAGAGCTACACACACTCAGCACTCACTCAGCTGGACCCTGGTCCAGCACTATCAGCCATAGTTGTACTGTATATATTCATTCCAAACTATGTTTACTGTTATTGTTGATGTTCTCCCGGGACAGAATGGCCTCCTGCCCCACAGACCCCTGGTACACTCTGGTCTCAGTGAAAAAAACAAATTAAAATAAAGGAGGGGCTGGCCCTATATGCCTGGGCTACTGAAGCACATCCCAGGGAAATGGGACCACAGCTTACTGGACCAGGGAGTCTGTATGTCCCTATATGTCTGTATGTCCCTATATGTCTGTATGTCCCTATATGCCTGGGCTACCGAAGCACATCCCAGGGAAATGGGACCACAGCTTACTGGACCAGGGAGTCTGTATGTCCCTATATGTCTGTATGTCCCTATATGCCTGGGCTACCGAAGCACATCCCAGGGAAATGGGACCACAGCTTACTGGACCAGGGAGTCTGTATGTCCCTATATGTCCGTATGTCCCTATATGCCTGGGCTACCAAAGCACATCCCAGGGAAATGGGACCACAGCTTACTGGACCAGGGAGTCTGGGGGCCTCATTGGTGGGAAGGTCTTTGATCCCACAGCCAGTGGTGTGGGCCCAAGTCCACGTTACAAGAGCTACAAGTGGGGCCGCACCTTCCATGAGACCAGCCCTGAAGGGACCATAAGGGGGAGGGAGTTTACACTGCTGCATGCAAAGGGAAATGCACCCCCTGTGTGCTGGCGGTCCACACACCAGTGAAAAAACCTCACATGGATTAATTTTAATCCATGTGGGCAGATCTCATCAAATCCACTAGAAAGTTACCAGATCCTACAACAATCTTTATTCTAGCCCTGTGGAGGACTATGTTTACTGTTATATATCTTGCCATAACATACTTACTGTATACTTTATTTGATTTTACTAAAAAATGCTATATATAAATGTCATTTCATGTCATGTCATCTAACAAAAAATTTCATATCAGTTTGTTGTTGTTGAAGTGCCTCAAGGTGTCTGGTGAAGCAGCCCTGAGCTCCTGAGGAAGGCCATGGCCTCAACTGGGGTTTGCCACAGTGCTCTCAAAGAGTGTACAGTATGTTGTGTTATTGATCAATGTGATTGTGTGCATTGTAGTCTTAAATAATGTATTTAAGGGGTTGCGGGAATAAGAGGCCAGGCTTAGGGGGGTGCGGGGGTTTTTGGGGGGGTTGGCTGGGTTTTGGAGGGTGCGGGAGTTAGGGGACAGGCTGGGGGGAGGGGTTAGGGTGATGTGGGAGTAGGGGACAGGCTTTCTACCCCCCCCCCCAAGCCTGTCTCCCTATTCCTGCACCCCCCCACAAAAACCCGCACCTCCCTAAACTCCCCCAAGCCTGGCTCCCTATTCCCGCACCCCCTTAAATTTGTGAAGAGAAGGCCTAGCTGGGATGTAGTCTCCACATATTATACCTCCATGTGAGGCAATGGGGGACATGCTGGGGGGGGGGGGGTTATGGGGGTGCAGGAATAGGGAACAGGCTTTCTACCCACCCCAAGTCTGTCCCCCTATTTCCTTACCTCCCAAACTCCCCCCCCCCCGAACCACCCCACACACCCCTAAATATCCCCCAAGCCTGTCCCCCTACTCCTGCACCCCAAAAAAAAACCCGCGACTCCCCCCAAAACTCCCCGCACCCCCCAAAACCCCCCCAAAACCCTAGTAGCTCCTTGATCGTTCCTTTACCATTTGTATACACTTATTATATCTTATTTCCAATAGTAGGCTTACTATTTGTTATATTTCCACAACAAATAACCTAATGGAAGTGTAAGGTACTTATATTCTATGGCAAATATACAAAACTAACCCGAGAAACACCAAAACTTGAGTAAATTAGGAACAATTTCAGTTTTTACACGAGTCGCGGCCTCTGACTTGGCAACACTGATTTCACGACACGGCAATAATGACGTCACTATCCATGATGGCCGCCGTTGAGATGATGAATGTAAAAAGTAATTATAATAACAATAATAACAGCAATAAGAGTATTATAACAAGAGAAATATATATAAATCAATACGAAGAAATATATAGAACCCAATAATTAGATAAATAAATAAATAAATTGTAATAATAATGATAATATTAATAGTTAACAATCGTAGTCCCTATCAGCATTGCTACTTTTGTCAGTGTTGTCATTTCTAAGGTAATTACTCTAAATTAGCCTAGTTTGGTGCTATTTAAGATAAAATTTCTCCTATCTAAAGTAATTTTTATGAAAATTCCTTCGTTATTTATTTCCTGGGTCGTTGTGAAAGAAAATTAATACTATTAAAATACTTTCAAAGTTAATACTATTATAAAAACATGGAAATGTATACCGTTTGTCAAAGGTTTAATTTATGTTGAGGTAATTTGGTTCCATCTAAGGTATTTTCAACCCAATTTTTAAGGTATTTTACGAATTTCTTCCCTCTGTTGTTGGCGATCGAACCAATCTTCATTCCGGTGTTTCCTCCAAACCATCCAGTCTCTCCAATCCTCTAATCTCTCCATGTTGAGGTAATTTGGTTTCATCTAAGGTATTTTCAACCCAATTATTAAGGTATTTCATCGAATTTCTTCTCTCTGAGGCCTCCAAATTGCTCCAATCTTCTCACCAGTGTTTCCTCCAATCCTCTAATCTCTCCTCAAATGTCCCTAGTATTCCCTCTAAATCCTCCAATCCCTTCAATAACCAGTTTTGGTAAATATTGAATGAATTACCGTTATTGCGTACGTTTTTTCTACCTTCATTACCCACTTATTTAGACCATTCTAACACTATTTTCTTCTATGGCATTTCCTCCGCAAATGCTCCATTTCCAAGATAGGGCATATTCAAATGGGGCATTTTGAAATTAGCCTGACCTTACCTGACCTGACCTAACCTAACCTAGACCGCATCAGACTACCGGGACCTAACCTGGGCAGACTACCGTGACCTAACCTGGGCAAACTACCGGGAAATAATCGTGATAAAGTACAATAAATGACGGGGGTAAAATACTGGGACCCAGCCGGATCTGGCAACACTGCTACAAAACGGTAATTCTTTCAATAAATACCCCAGTGTTCTCCAATCTCCAAGTGTATAAATTCTTCTCCCTCCAATCTTTCTTCCACTACTACTACTACTACTATCACTACTACTACCACCACCACTTCTACCCTACTACCACCACTATTACTATATGGGTAAATCATGGTATTGTTTGGTATTTATTTAGATTCTAGGCAATTGCAGTTTTGGGTATTTATTGAAAGAATTGCCATCTTGTAACAGTGTTGCCAGATCCGGCTAGGACCAAGTATTTTGCCCTAGTCATTTCGGTAAATTTACAGAAAACCTGGGTTCACTAATACGTAAATATTAGTATGTTTTACCACTAATTAGGGTAAATATTGAATGAATTACCGTTATTGGGTACAGTTTTTCTACCTTCATTACCCACTTATTTAGACCATTCTAAGACTATTTTCTTCTATGGCATTTTCTCCGCAAATGCCCCATTTCCAAGATAGGGCATATTCAAATGGGGCATTTTGATATTAGCCTGACCTTACCTGACCTGACCTAACCTAACCTAACCTAGACCGCATCAGACTACCGGGACCTAACCTGGGCAGACTACCGGGACCTAACCTGGGCAAACTACCGGGAAATAACCGTGGTAAAGTACAGAAAATGACCGGGCCAAAGTATTGGGACCTAGCCGGATCTGGCAACACTGCTACAAAACGGTAATTCTTTCAATAAATACCCTAATTAGTACCTTTCTAAGACACTTTTCATCTATGGTGTTTCTCTCGGAGATGCCCCGTTTTCATACCTCAATACAAACATGGGGGAGAGCCTGGGAATCCGGGGTTTTGGGTGGGGGAAAAAACGCTATACACTATGGTTTTGCCTTTATAATACAGTTCCAACCTATGGAGTATTTATTGGATATGCCCCGTTATCGAAATATGCCCCGTTTTCATACCCCAATACAAACATGGGGGAGAGCCTGGGAATCTGGGGTTTTGGGTGGGGGAAAACACGCATAGCACTATGTTAATGCCATAATTATACACTTCCAACCGTAAATAAAATAGTTAATGATAAAAAAAAAATTCCAAGTGTTCGAGAACGTTGCAATATAATACCAATACAGCCCAAGTAGCAGCGTTACCAACATGTGTACACAATGTATATGTAGGAATGACATATATATAATAATATGTGTATAAAAATGGACAAAATAAAGGGTAAAGAATGTTGAATAAACAATAAATAACATACCTTACAGAAATTATGTGGATGGTGTGGGATTGTTGTGATCAGAGGAGATATCTGAGTCGTCTGAATCATGTGGTAATGGCGGACGAACACGGTTGGGGCGGATAGAGTTTTGCAGCCTCCAGAAGGAATTGATGAAACGCAAGATCTTCGTGTTGGTCTAGAAATATATATCTTGCAATATATTGTCTCAAATACTTGGCTTTGATTCCTGGTCGTTTAATATGTTCCTTAACGTCTCTCCACAATCTCTCTATGTTTTGTGTGTGTATTTCAGTATTAACCGGGTCGACAAAATTAATGCTGTGATTTACACACCAATGTCGATAGCCCTCGTCCTCGAGAGAATTGTATGCACGCCAAGAATCAGAGCAAATGGTAGTGCCAGGCAATATAAAAAGTTTTATTAGTGGAATAAGAGTTTCTTTATTCCGTGGAAGTGGTTGAGTCGCATCGTCTAAGAGCGGGATAATAAATTTTTTCTTGGAGACTCTTTCAATTCCTCCAAACACCTACACTTGAGACAAAATACGACCGACGTTGTGTTTCCGTCTGACAACAAGGGTTTCATCAATCTCAACTGTTATATGAGGACCACCTATAGGGGGTTGAGATGTTAGCCATTTCTCGCACACTTCACTACAGAAACTTCTCCAATCGACAGAAGTTTTGCTGTTTATGCTCAAGTTTTTGATAGTCTGGATGTGTGAAAAACTCTTATCACAAAATACGTTAATAAAACACAGCACTTTCCAGGGTTCGATGTGTGAATGGTCTAAAAATGAGCCTTTAAATGACGACACAGAAAATCCACAACGTCTTCTTCTCTTTGTCTTTGCTATTAGAGTTGTGTGATAACAACGAAAAAGGTTATCATGTGTTAAACAACAATTGTTACCGCAATTAGGACACTTGAGATCAGTTGGTAAGACACCGTGATTTTGAAATAAAGTTATACTGGTCTCGTTATTTCTAAAATGGCTTGCTATAATTTCGTAGAATAGAGGACGACAACCGGCACACAAGTGTTCCATAGTGAGCAACTGAAAGAGAAAGACCCACGCTCTAACGTCCTATTTATAGGGGATAATCACGTGACCCAGTTTTCCATACAGCAGCATTACAAACTCAAAAATAAATGGAAAAGCAGCCAAAAAAGTAAAATGATAGCCACACCGTACCTATCCCACCCAAACATAACCTAACAATATTTCACCCTACACTAAATAACCAATTAAAGCCCAAAATAAAGTAACATAACAAAACAAAAGTAAAAATATAGATACATAATATAAATACTCTTAGAATGAAAACACGTGTTCATGTGCACAAAAGTAGCCCAAATGGCTATAAAAATTAGTAGATGGTAATGCACATATTAATATTTAGAGTAGCCAGCAGAGGGCCAAAATTTCCAAGGCTATAAGCAGTGGTACTAACTCAAAATAACAAAGAGAAGCACCCAATACTATGAAAAGAAGTAGAATTATAGCCAAATCCTACCGACCCCTACATATCCTTACTAAACAAAACCTAACCTAACCTAACCTAACCCAAACAAACCAAAGCAAAGCATAACAAACCTAACCAAAAATAAGGAAAGATAATAAAAAGTAACATAATGAAATTACCCAGTGAATAATAACACGTGTTCAGGTGCACATTTGTAGCCCAAATGGCTATGAAAATGAGGAATTGGTAATGTACATAATAAGTGGATGGCTATCGGCATCGAATAAAATCCCACAATTGCCAGATCTCCAATAAAATGTTAAATCAAATGGTTATTTTGGGAATTAGTGTTACCTAACCTGACCTGACGTAACCTAACCTAGACCACAACAGACTACCGGGACCTAACCTGGGCAAACTATCGGGACCTAACCTGGGCATAAAACCGTTGTACAATTAATAAAGTGACCGAGTAAATATCCCGGGATGTAGATGGATGTGGTAACACTGCACTTCCATTACCAATAATTTACAGAGTAACCACAAGATGGCAACACAGTGATATCAAGGAATTAATGACAGGAGTAGACACTAGATGGCAACAATGTAACATCCTGGATATGGAAATTTCCATAAAAAGAGTAGGACGCTCATAGACAATATTGCCAATACAAAATATAATAGGGCAAATATAGCCAAACCAGCCAAAAGTAGCGTGAATATTGTAACATTTACAACTATGAAAAGACTATAATTGTAGTGAAAACATATCAAACGTAAACACAAGAGAACCAATCTCCCCACCTGAAACTAGCTTCATCCAACGCACCCCCAATATTGCATGCGTCTTGAATAACGTGGAATATAACGAAAAGCAACGAAAATAACGGTAGGAAGTCAATTATATAGGCAGAACCACAGTGAAATGCGTGTTTTCCCCCACCCAAAACCCCGGATTCCCAGGCTCTCCCCCATGTTTGTATTGGGGTATGAAAACGGGGCATCTCCGAGAGATACACCATTGATGAAAAGTGTCTTAGAATGGTCCTAATTAGTGGTAAAACATACTAATATTTACGTACTAGTGAACCCAGGTTTTCTGTAAAAATACCGTCATTTCCTGTACTTTACCACGGTTATTTCCCGGTAGTTTGCCCAGGTTAGGTCCCGGTAGTTTGCCGCAGTCTAGGTTAGGTTAGGTCAGGTTAGGTCCGGTAGCTTGCCGAAGTCTAGGTTAGGTCAGGTAAGGTCAGGCTAATTTCAATATTAGCTAACTTGGAAATGGGGCATTTCCGAAGAAAAGTTGGTACGGTATTTATTGAAAAAATTACCGTTTTGTAGCAGTGTTGCCAGATTTGGTTAGGTCCCAGTATTTTGCATTTCCTGTACTTTACCATGGTTATTTCCCGGTAGTTTGCCCAGGTTAGGTCCTGGTAGCTTGCCGCAGTCTAGGTTAGGTCATGCTAATTTCAAAATTTGAATATGCCCTATCTTGGAAATGCCATAGAATAAAATAGTCTTAGAATGGTTTAAATAAGTGGGTAATGAAGGTAGAAAAACTGTACGCAGTAATGGTAATTCTTTCAATATTTACCGTATTTTACCACGGTTAGTTCCCGGTATTTTGCCCGGGTTAGGTCCCGGTAGTTTACTGCAGTTTAGGTTAGGTTATGTTAAGTCATGTAAGGTCATACTAATTTCTAAATGCTATATTTGAATATGACCTAACTTGGAAATGTTAAGAAAAGTGGGTATTTATTGAAAGAATTACCGGGTATTTTTCCCTGGGTCATTTCCTGTACTTTATCACAGTTATTTCCCAGTAATTTGCCCAGGTTAGGTCCCAGTAGTCTGCTGTGGTCTAGGTTAGGCTAGGTAAGGTCAGGCTAATTTCAAAATGCCCCATTTGAATATGCCCTATCTTGGAAATGGGGCATTTGAGGAAGAAATACCATAAAAGAAAATAGTCTTAGAATTGTCTAAATAAGTGGGTAATGAAGGTAAGAAAACCGTACACAATAACGGTAATTCTTTCAATATTTACCGATATGGGGCATTTCTGAAGGAAAGTGTTTTAGAATGTTGTGAATTTGTGAATATAGAAGGTAAAAACATTGTAATAGAAAATAACAATAGAATAGATAATTACCGGTTGATTTTAGTACTCGTATTTCAATTTTTTTTTTTTTTTTAATTGGGTAAATTTTCCGAGCTGCACGTGTGAGATTTTCAGACAAAATATAGCTTTTCCAAGATTTTTTTAAGTGAATAATTCAATTTTTTTCATGTGATTAGTTTAATTTTAACATCCATTTATTGTGCAAATATCCTGTTTTAGCCATACATACCTAACCCAACCCAACCCAACCTAACTAACCAAACCTAACTAACCAAACCAAACCAAACCCAACCTAACCCAACTCAACCTAACCCAACCTAACCTAACCAAACCAATCCTAACCTAACCCGACCCAACCTAACCTAAGCTAACCCAACCAAACCAAGCCTAACCAAACCAATCCCAACCTAACCCAACCCAACCCGACCCGACCCGACCTAACCTAACCTAATCTGAACCATTGCAGACTATCGGGACCTAACCATAGCAGACTATACCCGGACCTAACCTGGACAGACTATACGGAGTTTCACAAAGTAAGACCTATATCAAACTTAGAGAAATTTGACCATAATAACTTATATCACAGTGAAAATTACATATCTCATACCATAAAACACCCTAACTTATTATTATTATATATACCGTACCGTAAAACTCCCTACCTTGGGACAATTTTTACATGTGTTAGTGAATGATTATCATCATTATTATTATTATTGTCATCATTATTATCATTATTATTATCATCATTATTCTTATTACTATTATTATTACTATTATTATTACTATTATTATTATTATTATTACTATTATTATTATTACTATTATTATTATTACTATTATTATTATTACTATCATTATTACTATTACAATTACTACTACTATTATTATTATTATTATTACTATCATTATTATTACTATCATTATTATTATTATTATTACTATTACTATTACAATTACTACTACTATTATTATTATTATTATTATTATTATTATTATTATTATTATTACAGAATGGTGGACTGAAGCAGAGTATATCCACACCTGACCTAAGACACACACACACACAACAAGCAGCACCCAGTGAAAACAATACCCTCCAGTGTTGTATGTAGGTATGTATGTATGTGTGTGTATTTGCTCTCTTTCTCTCTGTATGTGTGTGTGTGTATATGTATGTATGTGTATGTGTATGTGTATATATGTGTGTGTATGTATGTATGTATATATGTGTGTTTGTAATAATAAATAATAATAATAATAATTAATGGTTTATTAATACAGTTTTAGAATATATACAAAACTGTTAACAAATTAATTGGGTATTGTTAGTATGTGTGTGTGTGTATTTAAATTGTGTATGTGTGTGTGTGTACATAAATTGTGTGTGTGTGTGTATTTAAATTAATAATAATAATATTCGGTTTATTAAATAGTAGCAGCTGGTAAGCCGAAAATAGACATTTTGTGTGTGTGTATATATTTAAATTGTGTTTGTGTGTGTGTGTATGTGTGTTTACATAAATAAACAGACAGAGAGTGGGAGTTTCTGAGTCCCATATTATCATTATTATTATTATTATTATTACTATCATTATCATCATAATTACTACTATCATTATTACTATTATTACAACTAATATAATTTTTACTATTATTACAACTAATATAATTTTTACTATTACTTTTATTACTGTACTACTACTACTATTATTATTATTATCACTATTATTATTACTATTACTATTATTACTACTACTATTATTAATATTATAATTATTATTATTACAGAATGGTGGACTGAAGCAGAGTATATCCACACCTGACCTAACACACACACACATACAAGCAGCCAGTGAAAACAATACTCTCCAGTGTTGTAAATAGGTATGTATGTGTGTATTTACTCACTCTCTGTAAATACGTGTTCTCTCTCTCTCTCTCTCTCTGTAAATACGTGTTCTCTCTCTCTCTCTCTCTCTGTAAATACGTGTTCTTTCTCTCTGTAAATACGTGTTCTCTCTCTCTCTCTGTAAATACGTGTTCTCTCTCTCTGTAAATACGGATTTTCTCTCTCTCCATGATCAGTACAACTGTATATATGTGTGTGTATATGTATGTGTGTGTGTGTGTATGTATATGTATGTATGTATATGTGTGTGTGTGTATGTATGTTTGTATATATGTGTGTGTGTGTATGTATGTATGTATATATGTGTGTTTGTAATAATAAATAATAATAATAATAATTAATGGTTTATTAATACAGTTTTAGAATATATACAAAACTGTTAACAAATTAATTGGGTATTGTTAGTATGTGTGTGTGTGTATGTATGTGTATATTTTAGTGTGTATGTGTCTGTGTGTATATATTTTTAGTGTGTGTGTGTGTGTGTGTGTGTGTATGTAAATTGTGTACGTAAATAAACCGACAGCAGACAGACAGAGAGTGGGAGTTTCTGAGTCCCATACTATTATTATTACTACTATTATTATTATTATTATTATTATTATTATTATTATTATTATTATTATTATTATTATTATTATTACTACTATTATTATTATTATTACTATCATTATTATTATTATTACTATCATTATTATTATTATTATCATTATTATTATTATCATTATTATTATTATTATTACTATCATTATTATTATTATTATTACTATTATTATTATTATTACTATCATTATTATTATTATTACAGAATGGTGGACTGAAGCAGAGTATATCCACACCTGACCTAACACACACACACACATACAAGCAGCCAGAGTGAAAACATTACCCTCCAGTGTTGTAAGTAGGTATGTATGTGTGTAT
>JAWQEG010006881.1:0-91477 GCA_033782935.1 Petrolisthes cinctipes
AGTACTTCTCTTCAGTGTTCTCTGAGGAGAGTGGTCCCATTCCCGAACCTTTGGACTCCTTCAGTGAGAAGTTGGAGTCAATGGTCTTCACCCAAGAAGAAATCGAGAGAAAAATAATCGAATTAAAAGCAAACAAGTCCCCTGGTCCGGATGGGTTCTTACCTAGAGTGTTGAAAGAAGTGCATGGTGAAGTATCACGGCACCTGTGCATGGTCTTCAACAGGGTAATCCAGACTGGATGCGTTCCTAGAGACTGGCGTGAGGCAGAGGTGACTCCTATCTTCAAGAAGGGAGATGCTAGCCAACCGTCAAACTACAGACCCATCAGTTTAACCTCGATAGTCTGTAAACTCATGGAGAGCATCATGGTGGACAAAATAACAGCACACTTAGAATCAAATTTGCTACTGAGGGGTTCCCAGCATGGGTTCCGGCAGCACCGGTCATGCCTCACAAATCTGGTGGAATTCTCCATTTGTTTTCAGTGAGCATGATCGGGATAAAGCGGTCGATGTTGTCTACTTAGACTTTCAGAAAGCCTTTGATAAGGTACCCCACCGCCGTCTCCTTCGGAAAGTGCGTGCACTGGGCATAGACGGAAATGTGGCAAATTGGATAGAGAACTGGCTAAGTGACAGACGGCAGCGGGTGGTAGTGAATGGACAGGCTTCAGAGTGGGTGCCCGTTACTAGCGGTGTTCCCAAGGTTCTGTTCTGGGACCACTACTGTTTATCATCTATGTTAATGACGTGGATGGTGACATGGTTGCCAAGATTTCCAAATTCGCCGATGATACTAAGCTTGGTATGAATGTCGCGAAAAAAGGAAATACTACCCGCTTACAAGAAGATCTTAGGAAGATCGGGGAGTGGTCTGACATGTGGCAAATGCCATTTAACGTGAACAAATGCAAAGTTATGCATATAGGCCACAGAAACCCCCGAACAGAGTATAACCTTAAGGGCAATGCTCTCGTAAGCACTGATACTGAGAAAGACTTGGGTGTAACTATCACCAGCGACCTCAAGTTCTCAAAGCAGTGTATTGAGGCTGAGAAGAAAGCCCAAAGGATGTTAGGGTACATAAAGCGACAGTTTGGATACCGAACAAGGAGATAGTACTTTGTCTGTACATTCCCTTGTCCGACCGCACCTGGAGTATGCAGTCCAGTTTTGGAGTCCTTCTTACCGGAAGGATATCGCGAGATTGGAACGAGTGCAAGCCAGGGCAACCAAACTTATACCCTCTCTTAGACACAAGAGCTATAAAGATCGGTTGGTAGAACTCGACCTGTTCTCTTGGAAACCCGAGACTGCGTGGTCAGCTTATCGAAGTGTTTAAAATACTACGAGGCTTTGACAATGTAGACTACAGGGACATTTTCCAACTCAGTGAGGGCACAACCAGGAATCATGGCTACAAACTTGAACTAAAGCGATACAACCGTGATCTGTGTGGTAGTCTTTACATACAGCATCTGCGGTACTTGGAACGCGCTTCCTGCTGATGTGGTCAACAGCAACTCTGTGGATCAGTTCAAGTCCAGATTAGACAAAGCCTTAAACCACCGTCTAGGTGTTTAAGCCGTTGTGCGAGTGTTCCTTGATGGTTTCACATGACACATTCGAGGACGGTCGCCTACTTGCGCAACTAAACCCACAGGTACCCTCTTTGTATGGATCGTAAGGTCCCCTAGGGTACTTCTTTTCCTTGTAACTCCTTGTAACTCTCTCTCTCTCTCTCTCTCTCTCTCTCTCTCTCTCTCTCTCTCTCTCTCTCTCTCTCTCTCTCTCTCTCTCTCTCTCTCTCTCTCTCTCTCATCTCTCTCTCTCTCTCTCTCTCTCTCTCTCTCTCTCTCTCTCTCTCTCTCTCTCTCTCTCTCTCTCCTCTCTCTCTCTCTCTCTCTCTCTCTCCTCTCTCTCTCCTCTCTCTCTCTCTCCTCTCTCATTTATTTATTTATTGTTATGTTTTTATTAATTTTGTAACCATCCCGCGACCCTCATTTGGGTCGCGAACATGGGTTTGGGAACCACTGGTCTAGATAAGTACCGTAGAAAAGTTTTACATCACCAGCCTAAAAATGGGCTTTATAAATGTATAGGAAATATATAACCTGCTCTTAGCTTTATCCTATGTACAGTATTCATTTATGTTTTGTTGTTGTTGTTGTTGAAGTTCCTCAAGCTGTCTGGCCGAGCAGCCCCGAGCTCCTGAGGAAGGTCCTGGCCTGAACCGGGCTTTCCCACAGTGCCCTCAGAGAGTGTATGCTGTGTTGTTGGCGAGTGTGGTTGTGTGCGTTTGCAGTCTCCAATAATGTGTTTAATAGAATGGGGTGCTGTGTTGCATCTCGGACAGGCATCCGCAACGGCTCCATCCAGCCTCTTCTGATATGTCAGAAGGGCCGGGTGGTGGCCACACCGCAGCCTGGCCAGGTGGACTCTGTCCTCACGGGGAAGGGAGGATTCGGATGGGTGGATGTCAGGAGGTCGTGCATGCAGCTGAGTGTTGTTTTTGAGTGTCTGGATGGATTGATGAGTGATTTGAGTATGGATGTGTTTCTGGAGATTGGTTTGGGGTCGACAGGGTGTAAGAGATGATAGTATTTGTGTATGGTATCGTGTACTGGGTGTTGTTTTAATGTTCCTTGGCATGTGTGGGTGTTGTGTCATGTAGTGTAGTGGATGGTGTGGGTTTGTGGAGGCTGCAGAAAGTGTTTGTGTGCCTCTCATGTCAAGATGGTCCTTGATTTTGAGGACTTTGGTTTCATAGTGTAGGTGGTCTGTAGGTGTGGTAGCTGTGCAGCCTGTGATTGTCTTTAGGGCTCTGTTCTGTATGGTTTGAAGGGTGTTGTGACGAGTCTCAGCGAGGTTTGAAGCCCAGGCAGGGCTTGCATAATCCATCACTAATCGAATATATTGTTTGTATACTGTTGTAAAATTTATTAGTTTCGTGTATGTGTAGTTTAGGCGTTATAGTGGTAAAACTTCACTTTTAGGCAATACACCCTCCAAGATATAACCAATATATGTTTTAGTGTATTTTCTTCTGTATTGAACAACTTTGACACATTCCTTCAGGAAATGCAATATTTTGGAGATACCCACCTACCATATCCAATTTTCTTACATAGGAAGCACAGGCAACAGGAGGCCCCTAGTGGCCTTTTACTAGGTTACCTGTTTAACTACATTTATCTAGACTACGTGTTGAAGGAAAGGATAGATAAAGGACAAGGCTCCTCCCAACCCACCACTCCCACCAGGTATACCGTTTAGTAAAACAGATAGAAAATAACACCTTGTTCGTTAATCAAGAATGCACAAGGAAGTTTTATAGGAAAGTAGGAAAAGTAGTGGAGCCTAATATTAACGTCTAAAAAAAAAAAAAAAAAAAAATCATAACCCTTTTTCTTGAAAATATTTGTCGAGGCAATGTTTAAATGTTTCTACTGTATTCGCTGCTACTACAGATGCCGGGAGTTTCTTCCAATAGTTTACGGCTCTGATATTCAATGTTAAAATGTTGTCCTTTTAGTATATAACTGTTATTTCTTGTTCCAGACTGGGGATAAGAGTTGGAATAAATTTTCATAATTGATTTTATCAAAGTTTTTTAGGACTTTAAAAGTTTTGATGAGATCGCCACGTGTTCTACGTTTTTCAAGAGAAAACATGATGAGCTTTTTTAATCTTTCCTCATATGTCAAATTACGAATGTCAGGGATCATTTTAGTTGCGCTTCTTTGTACGCTTTACAACCTTTTAGCATCTTTAGCATATCAGGGTGACCATAGTTGAACTGAGTATTCTAAATGTGGTATAACAAGAGAATGTATATAAGCGCGTTATTATTTCTGGTGATTTATATTTAAAATTTCGAGCTATAAAGCCTAAAACCGGGAGTTTTTGGGTGGGAGAAAACAGATAAATTTAAACTTTTGGTCGTGAAAAAGTTACTATTTTGTGGTGTTTAGTGGTATATGTTAATAGTTATTCCTGTTAATGTTTGTTGGGTTGGTTAATGGTTATTTCTGTTCCATGATTGTTCACTGTCTTACTCTGTATGAAGATTTAATGTGTTTCATGAAGCTCCGATTCGGAGGTGATGAAATTGTTATTCTCTAGCACTGGAGTCAGTTCTCTCCAGCTGCTCGTCCTGTACACTACTCTTGTACGCAGCTCTGGTTTATTGCTGTGTAAAGCCTAGATAAAGGTTTTAGAGTTTACTTGCCTATTACTCATTTTACCACAATTTACACAGCAATAACTTTTTCTCAGTTGGTTATGGAGAGGCTACTAAGACCAGAACGCTTCGAAGGCTCGCAAGATACCACTCCTGCTCAATGGACTCATTGGCTTCGTACCTTCTCCAACTTCGTACAGTCTATTACGCCAGCACCTGACAAACTCAAGTTGCTCACTAATTACATCTCGCCTGAAGCCTATTCACACATCACTGACTGCACGACGTATGAAGAAGCCATCAAAATTATGAAAGACGTGTACGTGAAGCCAAAGAACATAATTTACGCCAGGCATCAATTGGCTACACGAAGACAACTACCTAGTGAGTCCATCGACACCTACTTCCGCTCCCTCAAGTTATTGTCTAAAGACTGTGAGTTCAAGCAAGTAACTGCTGACACTTACACTCAAGAAGCCATTCGAGACTCCTTCATCGCCGGCCTTGCCTTCCCTGTCATACGTCAGCGGCTACTGGAGAAAGAATCGTTGACTCTAAATGAAGCCGTTCAGCTTGCTAGAAGCCTCGATACTGCCCAACGCAACGCTGAGGGGTACTCATCATCAGTCACTGGGAATTTAACCGTTGCTGCTGCTGCTGCTGCTGCTGCTGCTGCTGTTGACATTACTACAACTTCGCCCGCCTGCTCTACCACCGAGACCTCCGCTGCTGCCTCCCTGGTCGGAAAGTGTTACTTCTGTGGCGGTAGGCGGCATCCCCGGTTTAGCTGTCCAGCCAGGGCCTCTGTGTGCCACAAATGTGCAAAGAAGGGCCATTTTGCTGGTGTCTGTAGAAGCAGCAATCGTGGGAAACCCAGGATCTCCTCTACTTCTGCTGCTGCTGTGTTCGGGTCTACTGAATCTACCTCCTTCTCCACCCACCCCTGTGACCATTGTGCTTTGACCCCTGTGACTGATGCTCCGGTATTGGCCTCGGTAGCTATGCCTCTCTGTTCTACCATACCAGTAAATGTTAATGGCCTACAAGTAAATTCTCTTATTGACAGTGGAAGCACTATCAGCTTCATTCACCCAGAGGTAGTCAAAAGTTTGAATATTCCTGTACATCCCTCAAAATCTAATATCACCCTTGCTGCCTCTCAAATTTCTACCACTTTTGGACACTGCTTTGCTAATTTGACAGTGAAAGACAACTATTATCCACAAATTAAACTTTCAGTGCTTCCTCAGCTATGTTCCAGGATTATCTTAGGTCAAGACTTTATGGAGAAGCATCAGGCTGTAGAATTCACGCTCTGTGGGTCATTACCTAAACTAACTATATGTGGTGTAGCGTGTATGAACATTGACTCTCCTTCTCTGTTCCCTAATCTTTCCCCTGATATTAAGCCTATATCTACTCATACACGAAAGTTTACAAGATCTGATGAGGAATTTGTTCGTTCTGAGATACAGTCCTTATTACATGCGGGAATAATAGAAAAGAGTCAGTCCCCCTGGAGGGCCCAAGTGCATGTTACTAAAGATGAAAGGCACAAACAACGCATGGTAGTCGACTACTCGAGAACAATTAATCGTTTCACACTACTTGATGCCTATCCTATGCCTCGGATCCATGACTTGATACATAAAATGGCTAAGTACAGAATATTCAGTAAGATGGATTTGAAAAGTGCCTATTATCAAGTACCCCTTAGAGAATCGGAGAAACAGTACACTGCATTTGAGGCCGATGGCCAACTATTCCAATTTAACAGAATACCCTTTGGATTGACTAATTCTGTTGCTGTTTTCCAGAGAGTCGTGGATTCGATCATAGCTGACTGTGGGTTGGAAGCGACTTATGCTTATATTGATGATGTGATTATATGTGGGGAAGGCAAGGAGGACCATGACAGAAATCTTCAGCGCTTTAAGGAGGCTGTTTCTAAGTATAATCTTTCTTTGAATTTTAATAAGTGTATATATAATCAAAATGAGATCACTTATCTTGGATACTGTATCTCTAATGGTTCCTTAAGGCCTGACCCTGATCGTATCAAACCACTGGTGGACTTGCCTATACCTGATAACTTGCCTTCCCTTAAACGAGCTCTTGGCCTCTTCTCATATTATTCAATTTGGATTGAGGACTACTCAAAGCGTATTCAACCCCTCCTGCATAGTTATTCTTTTCCTCTTTGCTCAGAAGCTATTAAGTGTTTCAGAGCACTAAAGGAGGAGATTTCTAAAGCCTCGGTATATGCCTTTGATGAAGATCTACCCCTTCAAATAGAGACTGACGCTTCCTCTGTCTCCATAGCAGCCACCCTCTCCCAGTTAGGACGACCTGTAGCTTTTTTCTCCAGGACTCTGAATAACTCTGAGAGACTCCAGCCTGCTATAGAGAGAGAGGCTGCTGCCATCATAGAAGCAGTACGTAAGTGGAGACTTTTTGTTATTGGAAGGAGATTCACCATAGTCACTGACCAGCAAGCAATTTCATTCATGTTCAGCTCCAGTCATTCCTCTAAAATTAAAAATGATAAAATCTTGAGATGGCGCCTTGAGCTCTCCGAATATCTGTTTGACATAAAGTATAGACCGGGCTCCGAAAATGTTCCCTGTGATACTCTTTCTCGTGTGTGTTCGGCTGCAAGAAGTAACCCTGTCTCTCTTGAGGAAATACATACTTCCTTGTGTCATCCTGGAATCACTAGACTCCACCATTTTGTAAAAATAAAGAATTTGGCTTTCTCTTTAGAAGATGTAAAGAAGATTTGCTCCCAGTGTAAAGCTTGTTCTGAACTTAAACCCAAGTTCTTCAAACCTCCAGCTAGCAATCTTATTCGAGCTATGCGACCCTTTGATCGAATTTCTGTTGATTTCACGGGACCAAAACCCTCTGCTACTAAGAACAAATACCTCCTTGTCATGATAGATGAGTACTCAAGATTCCCTTTTGCTTTCCCATGTTCAGATATGTCTGCTCAAACTGTCATTGCATGTTTTCGTAAACTGTTCTCTCTTTTTGGCTGCCCCTCTGCAGTTCACTCCGACCGAGGAACACAGTTTATGTCAAAAGAAGTTTCTGAGTTTCTAATGAGTCACGGTGTTGTCATGTCTCACTCTACTCCGTATCACCCCACCGGAAATGCACAGTGTGAGAGAGAGATAGGTACCATTTGGAAATCTGTGCGGTTAGCTCTCAGATCTCACAAACTTCCAGAATGTCAGTGGGAACTAGTTTTAGATACAGTGCTTCATTCCATTCGGTCACTCCTTTGTACTGCCACTAACCAAACCCCTCATGAGAGATTGTTTGCTTTTCCCAGGAAATCTTTTAATGGATACTCTCTACCAACTTGGCTGACTGCCCCCGGACCTGCACTACTGCGGAAGTTTGTTCGCACTTCTAAGTCTGATCCTCTAGTTGAAGAAGTCGATCTTGAGAGTGCAAATCCTTACTACGCTCACATTCGCTATCCTGACGGAAGACAGTCCACAGTCTCCACAAAGGATTTGGCTCCTACTCAGCAGGATCGTAAACCCGGCCAAGAAGACTCCCAGGAAACTCGAGACCTGACACCATCTGTAGAGGCCACAGTACCTTCAGAGGACACTGATAGAGACTCTAGGAGGGAAACCTCTGGAATTAATAACCCCGTTCCTGACCATCAGGAATACCTGGGCACTAAAGATGGTTATGAGCCTGACAGTTTACCTTCTTCAGTAAACAAGGTCGAATCACCTAGGCGTTCAACCAGGGTTAGAAAAACCCCTGATAGATATGGTTATTAGGAACACAATGATGTTATTTTTATATTTTGTAAATTATGTATATTATTTGTTTAGAGGGGGAGAATGTGGTGTTTAGTGGTATATGTTAATAGTTATTCCTGTTAATGTTTGTTGGGTTGGTTAATGGTTATTTCTGTTCCATGATTGTTCACTGTCTTACTCTGTATGAAGATTTAATGTGTTTCATGAAGCTCCGATTCGGAGGTGATGAAATTGTTATTCTCTAGCACTGGAGTCAGTTCTCTCCAGCTGCTCGTCCTGTACACTACTCTTGTACGCAGCTCTGGTTTATTGCTGTGTAAAGCCTAGATAAAGGTTTTAGAGTTTACTTGCCTAAAATTAGCCAAACCAGACCTGCTCTAACATAACCTAATCAGGACCGGGGCAATCTACTGGGACCTAACCGTGACAAACTACCAGGACCTAACTGGACAGATTAGGTAGGTTAGGTCAGGTAAAGTTAGTCTAACTCAACAATAATAACTTATGTGTTATTTACTTGTTTTACCCCTCAGCCCAGCCTCATGGGGAGGGGGGAATCAAACATGGTCAAAATGCTCTGTCACACTTTTATTAAACATAATAAAATAGGAAATGGTGGATTATCCAAAGAGAGAAACAATATTAACACAGGATTTAAATCTTTTTGAGTGGTCTTAAGCCTTATCCATATAGTTTTTTTGTTATGCTTTTCTAATGCTTACTCTCTACTTTCTCATGTAACCCTATTTATGCCCCCCTGCTATATCCAATCCCTCTCTTCCCACTTCCCTAGGTCTAGAATGAAGAGATGGACTCGGAAGAAAGGGAGACGGAAACAGAATATAAAGGTGACTACCCAGCCATCCACATGCATTTTCTGCAACATTGGGGCTGAGAGAGAACTGGAACTGGGCAAACTTCACACAGATGGCTCCCATACTGTTCACTACTACTGTCTGGTGAGTGAATTGGCAGGGAACAGAATTTGTCTAAGGACATGTATGCAAGAAATACTTAACTTACCGTAGCTTGTGAATGTTAAGGGGATATTCTTTTGTTGGTAAATTGGAAGGCTACTGAATCCTCCTAACTAATAACTATACAATACCAATATAACATTAGGGTCATCTCACAGATCTTCCAATTCACCAACAAGAGAATCTTCTCTTAACCCAGTGCTGGGGAATACGGTACTCATTTGCTTCTTACAGGTGATTCATTATTCTATTTAAAGGGTGCTTTTAGAATGAAACTCCCACATTACCACTTACCTTACCTTAAGTTCAACTTTGCTTTACACCCTACAACATCACTATTTTTGCATTATCATTTTCCTGTGCAGCTGTTCTCCAGTGGCCTGCCACAAAATGGTGATGATGAAGAGGGTATTATGGGTTTCCTTCCAGCAGACATAGAGAAGGAGCTTCACAGAGGCCGTAAACTGGTCAGTCTTGATGCACAATTCTCTTTCTCCAGTTTCATTTACTGTAGATCATGCTACTGCCTTTTAACGATTTGAAGGAACATAGTAATTTCAAAACAATAATTTGTATGTAGTAAAAGTTACTTAAGGATGTTTACTGAGTTTGTTACATACTGTATATTGCCAGATTTGTAAAATTATATTGAAAATGTGCGAACACTATGGGTAGTACTCAGTGATGCCTGAGTAGTTGGCCTTTTTTATAATTAAGAAAAATCTGGTAATGATTCACTAGAAAATGTGTCATGATAGAGGTGTTCATTAATTGGCATCATAACAACCCACCAGAAATGTTGCTACTGCTGTAGAAAAGGTGCTACCATTGGGTGTGCAGAGAAGATGTGTCGTCGCACTTATCACTATTCCTGTGGTGCCAAGCAATATGCTGCATTTAGGTTCTCTGATGACTTCAGGTGGGTGTATGTATGGTATACACATGTGTACATAATGATTCTATTTGCATTAGTAAAAGAGGAAAGGGGTTAACAATACAGTGTAATTTATACCTTTGTCATACGGTACCTGCACAAGGCTTTCTATGTTCTGTTTCCTTAGTGGTGGAGGCTTTGAGTATTAAAGGTTATTGACACCATATCCATCTAGCTAACTTGTAGAACAGGGTCCGTGGAGTGGCTCTTTACACCAAGGTTAACTGAAATTACTTTTATGAGAGAAGCTGAGAATTTCATGGGCTTGAAAGAGGGAGTGAATGTGACCTATTTTACTGGGTTTTCCATTCCACTCCTAGCTTTTGAACCCCTCACCCCTTGAAAAAAAGGGAAATGGGGTTTGGATATTGTGATGATGTAGTTGGAAGATGCAATGTAAACATATTACACCTCATTTTATAATGGTATGGTACTATACCACTGTCTGTTCTCAGATCCTATTGTAGAGCCCACCACACCTACCCCCAAGAGTTGAAAAGCAGACTGACTGAGGGTGCAGAATGTATGATATGCATGGATGCTATGCCCAGGGACCTTCGTAGTGTAGTTTATGCTTCCTGCTGTGGTGCTTTCCTCCATAAGCTTTGTGTCCAGGTGAGTTATTATTACCTTAGTGAAAATGTAATTGGTTGTGATGAGATCAGAGCAGGGGGTGCAGGTGGTTAGAGCATAGAACTTGGACAGAGAATACTGATGGTTATCACATTGGTGAAAGTGCTCTATTTCCTAAATACATGGGAGAGGAATTTGCTAGCGTAGTTCACCAAGATATTAAAATATAGCCAATGTAAAGTAGACTGTTCTTGTTGTATCTTCATAGCTTAAACAGGAGAACTGGTAGCCTACATTAGAATGTTAAGTGAAAGTGATGAGTGAGGTTTGAGAAAATTTCAGTTGCTGGAGGTATGTGAAAAGGTGACAGTCCAACTCGGACTGTCCTCCTCCCTCTCTCAAAACCTCTCAGACAGTCATTCAGCTGAACCCAAACCTCTTTCATTTTCCCCACCTTGGTCTACGTATTTACTGGTGCCTATGAACAGACCCATGCATACTTTACAATACCAATCTTCCCTGTCATCCACACTATCCTTGTACCCTTCTCTCCATGCCCATCCACTCCCTTTCACACCCTCGTTGACACCAACAGTGCACACTCATCCATACCTGCCCATATCACGCCTACTTCCGTTCCTTCCCACAACACACTCTTCCCTCCACCCACACCCTTTCATATGCATTTCTGACACCCCACACTCATCTATTCTACGTCTGCTAACACACACCACAATCTTTCCATTTCACCTCGTTCACCATGCCATTCACATTTATTGCTACCACTCTTCAAACATTTTTTCCTTTTCCTGCACCCCTCAGGGCAGGTGTTAAGCCCCAATAACCAACCATCAGTGCCCTCATGATAATACTGGTAATAGTCCACTGTTTTACTCATATTATTATATTGCCTCTGTCCTCAGCAACTTGCCCTGAGTGCTGGATACTTCTTCAAATGCCCATTGTGCAATGACAAGGAAACCTTTCTCCAAGAGATGCAATATTTGGGTATCTATGTACCAGAACAGTAAGTATTGGACACAAAAAGTGCATGTAAATCTTAAGTGAAGGTTTAGAACGAGTCAGTAATCCCCCTACATTAGTGGGAATAATAGACCATACAGACTGTGAATGTAGAAAAATGCAACAAGGGCAGAATCCAGACCTTTAGCTGTCTCCTGATGTAGTTTGTCAATACTAATGTGATATCTGTAGGATGGGTAGCCACCTCACAATGACATCAACTCAAAATTCACATTTACACTATATTTAAATATCTGAGTACATTTTCACACTATAATTTCGTTATAAAGCATGTCAGAATCACATTTTTCAACACAACCATATGAAATATAATATCACATTTGTTTTTACTTGCATATATGGTAATTACAGGAAAATAGGAGTGATGAAAATATGTCCTTCTACCCTCACTGTTTGAGTAAGACCGACTGGTGGTGGCTGGGATGGCTGTGGCAGTTCCTTGGCTGCCACCATCACTGTTGCCAGGCTGAAACTAGCTTGTTAGGGACTGCACAAATTTAAAAACAGTGCTGTCGAATGAATGCTACACCCGCATTGTTCCAGACTTGTTGCTAGCGTCGAAATTTTACTACACCCACGAATTTAGGGTTGTAAAAAAAAAGTGTGACTGGTATAGAATTAAGAAAATATATGTGGGAGCCAGATCCCAGTGTTTTCAGTGATCTGTTAAGATCACTGTCTTGTAGAAGTATTCCTAGGGTGATATATATTGAGGAGGCCCTAAATTCATGTGTACCATATGTCCAAACCCCTAATGTGCCAGCGGCCTGTGTCTGGCTTAAAGGGAGATTCATTTTGTTGGTGAATATTATGGTCTTTGATTACTCCAAATTATGCCACAAAACAACAGAACCCCTATTAGTACCATTGAGTGTGTCTGTTGTTGTTGTTGTTGAAGTTCCTAAAGCTGTCTGGGCGAGCAGTCTCGAGCCCCTGAGGAAGGCCATGGCCTGAACCGGGCTTTCCCACAGTGCTCTCAGAGAATGTATATTGTGTTGTTGGCGAGTGTGGTTGTGTGCATTGCAGTCTTCCATAATGTGTTTAATAGAATGGGTGGCTATGTTGCATCCCTGACAGGTATCCATAATGGCTCCATCCAGCTTCTTCTGTTATGTCAGAAGGGCCAGGAGGTGGCCACATCACATCCTGGCCAGGTGGACTCTGTCCTCACGGGGAAGGGAGGATTCAGATGGGTGGATGTCAGGAGGTCGTGCAAGCAGCTGAGTGTTGTATATGAGTGTTTTGATGGATTGGTGAGTGATTTGAGTATGGATATATTCTGGAGACTGGTTTGGGGTGGGCAAGGTGTAAAAGATTATGGTATTGTGTACTGGATGTTGTATTGATGTTCCTTGGCATGTAGTGTAGCAGGTGGTGTGGAGGCTGCAGCGAGTGTTTGTGTGCCTCTCATGTCAAGGTGGTCCTTGATCTTGAGGACTTTGGTTTTATGGTGTAGGTAGTCTGTAGGTGTGGTAGCTGTGCAGCCTGTGATTATCTTACGGGTTCTATTTTGTAAGGTCTGAGTCTCAGTGAGGTTTGAGGCCCATGCAGGGCTTGCATAATCCATCACTGATCAGATATATTGTTTGTACACTGTGGTTGTGGTTTCTTTGTTGTGTCCAAATGTTGTGCTGGAAAGGGTTCTTTGCATGCATTTGTTTTTGATGATTGTGATATGTTATTTGAATGACATTAATGTGTTGTATGTTATGCCAAGTATTTTGTGTGTGTGTGTGTGTGTGGTATAGGTGTGTTGTTTATGGTGAGGTGTGGTGTGTAGCAGTGTTCAGCATTCCAGTTGGTGAGAAGGGTGACAGTTGACTTGGTGGGTGCTATTTTAAGTCTGTTTGTGGTGAACCAGGCATTAAGTGTGTTGAGGTAGGGTTGGAGGATGTGTGTGGCTGCATCTGCATTTTTGTGCGTACTGGACATGTGAGTGTTATGTCATCTATGTAGGAAGCTACATATATTTGTGGTGTCTGGGGTGTTGGTAGGTCATGCATATATAAATTGAAAAGAGTGGGTGACAGTACAGATCCTTGGGGGACGCTGTTGGTGAAAATTCTATTGTTAGATGACTGACCAGCAAATGTAACATGGGCTACTTTTCCTCCCAAGAAATTGGCTATCAATCTTTTTGTATTGTTATGCATGTTTGTTTGTGAGGTTGTGGCGGGGAATGTCATCGAATGCTTTGCTGATGTCCAATGTGATGATGAGTGTTCTGTGTGGGGGTCTATCTGAGTTGATGCCATCATAGATTCTTTGTGTGAGGTCAGTGAGAAGAGTGTATATTGATTGTAGTGGACTGCAACCATGTTGTGAGGATGCAAGGGAAATGTGTGGTGTGATTAGACTACTGATGTGGCGCTCAGTAACTTTGGAGGGGGTGCAAAGGAGAGTGATGGGACGGTGAGATGAGGGTAGTGTGGGATCTTTGTTGGGTTTAGGGATAATAATATTATTTCCATGCTTCCAGATGTTGGGTATTGTGTTGTGTTAGTGGCTGTAGTTTATTATGTTAGTAAGTGCTTATATGCCTTGTGGTCCAAGATGCATGTTACTGATGTTGTGATCAGGGCCATAGGCGGATGAGTGCTTGAGGTTGTGGATGGTGTGATTTGTCTGACGGTTTGTGAATGGTGCATAATCTGAGTCAGTGGGGAAATGTCTCTTACGTCTGATAACTTGTCTGCCCTCAGGGAGAGTGTGAAGGTGGCTGACATGAGAGAAATGTTGGATGAGTGTTTGCTTGTTGTTTATTTGAGGGTATAGTGTTTGTTGTTATGGTGGCTGCATGTGCTTGTGTAGATTGGCTGTTGGACAGTGTAATGCTGTTTAGAGTTTTGTAGAGTTTGCAGGTGTTTGTTTTGTGGTCGTGTGTAGACAAACCTTTGCCAATTTACTGTTTTCTGTTTTTATATGTGTATTTAGTGCTTGCATTTGGTGTACAATGTGTTGTGTGAGAGGAGTTGGAGATATGTGTTTAAGTGTGTCTCGTTGTCTGATGAGGCCTTGAATTTGAGGGCGTCTGTTTTCTGGTATAGTTAGGAGGAATCAGAAGCCTTCCAACTGACCTACAAGAGAATCTCCCCTAAACCCTTTAACCGCGGATGACAACATATGTCGACACCACCAACAAGTGTGGGGTGTGGTATTGCCCGGGTGACCGAAGCCACCCCCTGGTGGGGGGCAGGGGGATGTTGTGATGGTTTGGCCCCCATAGCTTCCTTCCTTGGTAGCCTAGGGGGGTGGTCCTACGACGTAGACGCCGCCACTCCATTGGAGCCATTGCGGATGCCTGTCCGGGATGCAACACAGCACCCCATTCTATTACACACGTTATTGAAGACTGCAATGCACACAACCTACACTCTCTGAGGGCATTGTGGGAAAGCCCGGTTCAAGCCATGGCCTTCTTCAGGAGCTCGGGGCTGCTCGGCCAGACAGCTCGAGGAACTTCAACTACAACAACAAGTGTGGGGAACTGCAGGTGATGACTTATGTTGACAGCGCAGTTTTTAAATTTGCGCGGCTTGCAACACTGCTTTTGAGGGACTACCCCTGGCCTAGCCAGCCACCACCACTCAGTTTGACCAGAGCAGTGAAGGTGGGAGGACATATTTTCATCACTCTTCTTTGCCTCTGATTACCATATATGTTTGTAAAACCAACAGTGACATTGTATTTTATATTGATGTGTTGAAAAATGTGTTCTGAAATGTTTTATAATGAAATTAGAGTGTGAAAACGTACTTAGATATGTAAATAGAGTGTAAAACTGAATATTGAGTTGCGGTCATTATGAGCAGGCTAACCATTCTACTAATGTTCATTCAGTCTTCACAAGTACATCAGGAGACAGCTAAAAGTTTCTATTTCAATATCCTGTATAATTTATTTATGTAGCGTGAGTGGTTTACAAGCTATTCGTCATCAAATATGTTGTTTACATATTGACCACGAGTGCAGGAGAAAGGCCCGCAAAACAGAGCTGCCACAGCAGATAATGCTCACAGCTAAGTGGTTAAGGGACATGCGGTTAGGTCAGGTCAGATTAGCCAGGTGGTCAGATATAGGTGTGGGGCCATACATATGTGTGTGCACCACAACAGGGACCGATATGCATCTTATGTTGTCAATACAGTATATCTTACAAAGTTCGACAGGTAAAAGCCCTCTATCTGTAAAAATGGATAACCTGGCACTTCACAGTTTGAATGGATTTCTGTAAAGAGGAAGTTTTACTATAGCCTCAAATATACTACTGTATACCATCTTTGGCTAATTTATCAAATTGGTAAAATTTATAATGAGATTTCAAACTCCAGAGATGCATCATGGGAGCTGGAGCCGAATGCATTCAGTGACCTGTTAGAGCGGCCAGTACACTGTGATGCTGTACCTTGCAAATGCCCGGATGGACCCAAAATGGACGAGGATGGCACGTAAGTTATTCCTATTCCCATTTTATGTTTATATCATGTAATTTAACCTAACATTCTTAACATTAACCCGAGTATGCTGTTGGAATTATATTATCAATAATTCATTATTATGTTTATCGTAGAATCTGTTCTATGTTCACTAGCAGCACTTATGTTTACTGAATAAATCTCTTGACTATAGAGTATAGTAGAGGAAAAAAAAAATTGATGGTATTGGGATAAGGAAAAAATGGGTGAAAGTAGGGTGGTGAAAAGGGTACAGTAAAAGTCCGAAAGTTCGGAAGGCAGGGGAACACGAGACTTCCAAACTTTCAGTTTTTCCGAAGTTACAGGTGTATACTTAAAAATGGTTCTAAAATTCTGAAAAAAATATTAATTAATTAGTATAATTATAACAGAACACCTTTTTGTGGTCCCTTGTACAATGCAGTAAATATTTGAAGGTGGTGAGGTGTAATCCAAATGTGTAGATGTTAAATCCAAACACTCAAGTCACATAAGGTAGACGTGAATCTTATGCTGTACTGTACTGTATTACTTTAAGCTTAATTTATACCAATACAGTGGGTTTTTTTTTTTTTTTTTTTATAGCAATAATTGGTCAGCAAAAAACCTTCTGAAGTATCCGGCATTCCGAACTTTTGTACTTTTACTGTATATGGGAAAGTATATAGGCAGAGGATGAGGAAAACCAAGAAGATGGTACAATATGGTGAATGATTGTACAAGAAAGTTTTGTTTGGGTATATCTGAAACAGAAAATTTTTTGCTCATTCAATGAATGGAAGGAATCACTTAATGAGTGTTAGGGTTGGTAATATGACAGTTTATAAAATAGCTCCTTGCACTAAGGGAGCTGATAAGTTTGTGGGCTTGAATGTGGGAGTGAATGTGAATGTGGCCCATAATTGTATGTCTCTGATTTCTTTTTTCCTGCCAGGGCCCAGAGCCCTTCACCCCATGTAAAAGGAGTACAGTATTGATAAATTTTTATTTTTGTCATTATATTTTTTCACAGACGATGGGAGATTTTGCTGTGCAGCCTGTGTGGTTCATCTGGAGTTCATACGGCATGTGGTGGTGTACCTATGTCTTGCAGAGAATGGACATGCCCTGGGTGTGCCAAGACCCTGAGGGAGAGTGTGCAGCGCATGCAAAGTGAGGTCCGTCAACGACGCCTAGCTAGGCGCAACAGGACGATAGCTAATTCTCTACTGGTCAAGGAATCCAGTTTAGAAGGTGGAGATGTATATTTAATGAAGAAAGAAGACACAGATAGGAATGTCAGTGTAGAGGATTTGGAGGCTAAGCTACACATCACTCCCAACAAAAGGAAGTTGGAGGCTGCAGAGATTAGTGAAGCTACACCATCCAAGCTTCCACTGGTCGAGGATGAGGATGAGGAGAGAGATGGAAGAAGTGTGTTTGAGGAGGAGATGGAGGAGGGGGACATTGATTGGGAGAAGCTTCATACATTTTCATCTAGCATTAATATTAGAGAGCTGGAGGAAGCTGGAGAGGAGATCCCCTTAGAACTAGAACAACTCAAGAATAGAGCTATTAACTTTCAGGAAAGGATGGCAGCTCTCAGGCTCACAGAGGATGATATAGTCAAGATCACCAAAGAATCCTCAAGTGCCCGCTTTAAGGAGAACCCTGTTAGTCGAGCAGATGTTATGAGGTTCTACAGATACAACCTCCCACTTAATCGCATGTTGGAGGTTTTGGATATATTGAAGGCAGTAGTGGCTCTGAGGAAAGCTAAAGTTGCACAGTTCAAAGGAAAGAATGTGAGGAAATGCAAACGGGCAAAAGGCACCCCAAATATCAAGGAAACATTACTTAAGACAGCTGTGTCACAGTCTCTCATTCATAGTAAGAGGTCACCCCAAGTGAAAGGGAACGGAGTAGATTCACTTGATACCCAGATTGGCAATCAGGGATCCCTTTTTCCCAATTCAAATTTGCCCTCTCCGTCAAGAGTTCACCCAGGCCCTGTAAAGCCAGTGCTCCAGGAGGGATGGACAGAGACCAATATTAAAGCTAGTATGGAAGTCATGAAAGAGGAATCCCAAACAGTAACATTTCCTACATCTCCTCCCCACACCAGTTCTACATCTCTTTCCTACAGTTCTCATTCATCAGGTTCAATACCTAAGCCCTTACCTAAAAACAATAAATATATACGACAGAAATTGTTCCCAGAAGTATACCCAGGTCTTCCCAACTCCAGTGCATCCTCATTCACCCTTCGTGATTCCATTGACAGTCGGGTAAGAAATATCATGATGTTCATTTGTAAGATAGTCAGAAATTGGGAAAGTATTAAATATAGGGAGTCTGAATAGGAACTAAAGCTTTATGAGATAGGGCAGTGATTTTCAACCGGTGTGTCACAGGAAATTTGAGCCATGGGACAATTTTTGAGCCACACTACTTACTAATTCCTAAAGAGTCATGATAGCTGGACATGTAAATAGCAGGTGTGGATTAACTAAAATAGGGTGAGGTCAGGTAGATAAAGACACCCATGAGACCTACCCTCATTTGCTTTCCTGCATTTGACCTGTCCGCATTCCATATAAACACACGTGTTTAAAAGAATAGTGGCAAAGAAAAAACACTCATTTCCAAGTTTAGTTTAATATCGTTCACACCAACAAGTGCACACTGCCACCATCTTCAGTGGTCAAAATGTCATTTTTGTCTGCCAGTGTGGGTTTTATTTCGTCATTGACAATCACCAGTGTAATTCCTCCAGCTCATGTAGCCTAAATGAAATTGTAATACTGTAGTGTACTTTATACATTTTAAAATTTGCTCGTGTTAGTTATTTTTCTTAATTCTTTTCATGTTCTATTAGATATGGATAGATTTATTATGAAGAAACACAAGTTAGAAAATGATGATGGTGAACCAAGTGTGGCTGACTCTATAAAATTTATAGTTCCGGAAGGAAGGCACTTAAGACCGGCAGTGTCACTTCTAAAACAGTTGTGCGCCAATATAAAGAAGAGTACTTGTGTGTCGGATTTGTCTCATCTGGAGTTCTTGAAGAACCACGTCCCATGTGTGTTTGTGGCGAGAAATTTAACAAACCAGGCTATGGTTCCGAGTAAACTTAAAAGACACCTTCAAACAATGCACTCACCAGCTGAGGGAAAATTTGCGTAGGTGAAGCAACACTGTCGTGGAGGATATTACATATATATTTTCTTTCACTATACAGTAAACCCTCGCTAAGTTGGATAAGTATAAATTGGATATCGGATAACTCGGACACTTATAAGTAACTCGGATGTATATACGGCTTATGCCGAGATTTTCCAGGTGCATCGTCACAAAGGCCTACAGCCTGAGAAGTGAAGTAAGTTGATTTTGTACAAAACTCGAATTTCCATCTCTGTACCATACGTTTATACCGTATGTCGACTGACTATATATATAGTTATACTTTTGCCATAACAGGTATATTTAAGAAACTCACTGTTTTGAATTGATTATCTTTATTGCTTGAAAAATGGTAATGTACTGATATATAATTGGCCACGTCACTGTCAAGTGAGCCACGGAGCCACATATGCATCAGTCATGACGGTATTACCACGGTGACTCCACGTAGTGTTCCATTATCCATTAACAAACTTGATCTTTGGTGTTTTTGTAGTTAACTGCATAGGAGATGAGATAAGTTGCACTCTTTGTTTATAATTATGGTGGCTACAGTTATTTGGATCAATCCTAAAGCATGGCCAATTGGTGCCACCTTTTCTCCTTTCTCTTAACAATATTGACTTTTTCACATAATTTGATGGTTTATTTTTTCTTTGCATTGCTACTAATATCCCTTGAAAGCTTTCTCTTCAGTGCTTTTGAAAGGAGATTACTGTACGAGATGTAAGCACAAAAATCGCAGGAATAATGTATGTGTGGCAACAAATAATCCGTGACTGACAAACTTACCGATACCAGCTCTGCTGCTTTGATTCCCACTCTTCCTCACCTACCACAATACCTTATTTTATGTTAATATACATAATTAGATATATTTCTGGAATATTATATCCCTTGTTTGTGAAATTGTCATGTTTTTGTATGTGTGCAGCTGTGTATGGGAATCAGAGATACAAGTGAAAGCACATGTAGTTTTGAAGGAGAGTGTGCATGTGGTCAGTTGGACGCATCAATATAAGCCCTCAGATCTTCAGATAACTCGACATGGGTCTTCCCCCAGTTGATCCGATTTAGTGAGGGTTTACTGTACAGGGTGCAGAAAAGTGAGTGAATGTGTGATTGATTTCTAAGAGTGAGTAGATACATATTCTGGTGCTTGCTTGAGGTAGGGGGCACTCAAAGAGTTGATTTTGTCTAGTATTTTCATGGCTTTTCTTTCAGATGTCCTGTGTCTCTTCTCACTTTCTTCCCTTCTTTTTTCTAGATGGTCTAGCCACCCCACTTGTTTGATTTTTTTTTTTTTTATATATATATAAAAAAGTGACATGATTATAGAAGTGTTACATTAATTTATTTTTAAATGAGATGAAATTAAAAAAAAAAAAAAAACATGGAAAATATTTTCAATAAGATACAGATTGTTCATGTTTTATGTGAGAATAAGTAATTGAAGCATAATTGAATACTAACTAGGCTATAATTGCAATTGTAGTTTGTAATTGTTAAATCTGAGTAATAGTACAATAACTGTATTTAACGCAATAATATTGTAATAGCACAAATGTAATTATTCCAAGCCTGGTACTGCAGAAATGTTCTTAATAACTAACCTCTTTCAGGAGAAAAGTAGGAATACATTCCAATCATCAGAGGTGAAGCATGAGAAGGATGAAGAGAAAAGTAGAAGAAACCTAGATGAAACGGATACATGTTCTCAGACCTCCAGACCAGCTACATCGTCAAAGAGGTATGCTCAAAGATCTCTGCCAAAGGTGCTCTCCCCACGACCCCTCCTATCCAACCCTGGAGTCCGAAGGAGGAAGTGTAAGCGGAGACAGAAAGGAATTCTAGAAGTGAAATTGGATCCTGTTCTTGTGGGTGAAGGACAAAGGTTAAAAGATAGAGAGAACCTTCCACTTGCAGTGAAAGTACCTAATCATGATTCCCTATCCTCATCTGCTTCTAACACATCCTCAGACAAATCCCCACCTGCTAGTGAGCCTGACACATCCACCCACAGCTCCTGGTTCAAATGTGTATCCCTATTTGCTTGTAAAACTCAATCTGCACATAAAGCCCCACACAGACGTAGATCTTTGGGAACATGCAAATCCTCTTTAATATTTAATGCACACAACACAACCTCTATATTAAATAGTGACACATCAGCATGCACTGTTACACCAAAACCTAAAACTGACATATCCACTCAGGCAAATGAGTTAATCTTTCAAAGTGACACACCTACACATAATGCTGCATTTCCATTTAAAGCTAACTCATCCACACACAATGTAAAGCTGGAAAAGAGTTCTGATAATCACACGATCTCTCCCACCACCCCACACACAGTCCCATCCAGGCACAAAGCTCCTTCTCTCGCAACTGCACAGAATTTCACACCTAATGAAATGAATACACACATCTCTGCCAGTATAACCAGTAAGCCTAAATTACAACTTACTTTTGGAAACCCTTCTCCAGAACATAATCAAAAGAGGCGCTACAGATACCATTCCAAAGACAAAAACAAATATATTCAGAAGTCTCTCTCATCCTTTATAATTACAAAGAAAAATGTGTGATGAAATCCATTTTTATTAGGGATGAGTACATAATCTAATAGGTTATTACCTAAGGCACACTGTATAGAGGGAGAGAGAATGAAAGTGTATCAAAAGTTAACAGGTATTATGGGGAAAGAAATAGATGTTTAGAAAGAGGTTTTATGTTAACACTCTCGCACATGGCTGAAGCCTACGATGCGTTTTAGGGGGGAAAAAATAATGTTGTGTTTACGCACAAATGCCACTTTGGTGTCCTGATTTTGGAAAAAAGCCTTGTTAAAAGTCAACCGCTTAGCAGATTTAATTCAAATTTGAACTCCACATATGCATCCTCTATACTGGTAACATATGAAATATAATGTAACACACACTGTCTGGACAGTAGCTATCCACCTCAGTCAGTTTCACCAATTCAAACTAGCATGCCAAAAGCGAGGTGTGTCCTGCCACAACCATGTGCGCAATTTAAACAAAACCAGGCCGTGCTCGAGTGTTAATAGCTAGGATATATGCATAAGAAAAGGGAGCACAGTCAGCAGGGAGGGTAAGTAAGAAATGGTTGCAAAATTCATAGTGTAATAGGTATGAAAAGTATGCATTTTAGATGCAGTTAATCATGCATTGCCATGTGAAAATGCATTAGCCAGTTACCCTAGAAAATGGTTGCTAGATTCATAGTGTAATAGGTATGAAAAATATGCATTTTGGATGCAGTTAATCATGCAGTGCCATGTGAAAATGCATTAGCCAGTTACCCTAATTAAAAATAGGACTCCAGGCCTGCAGTTGTAAGATAATGGAGCAACCTACTAGAGCATGATACCATGACAAGACTATAAGAGTTAGTGTGGCATGGTCTAGACTCTAGAGGGTAGCCCCCTTGTTTCAGAACCGATGGCCCAGGATTTGATTCCCATGTGAGGTAATGTGCATCATAAAATTTCAGGTGATAGTAAGGTAAATACTGTATATATTAGACTATTGTATCTTGATTAATTAGTTTTCAAGATACTGTATATAGTAATGGGTAGCTTACACTAAGTTAGGGCAGGGATAGATTCTTATGGTAGTTCATATTAGTGTTTTCTGCTTAAATTGTTCTAATTGAAGCAAAGAGAACTGTATAAATTTATGCTTGTATATTGTTTCAAAAGGAACTTTTACGAAAACTCAATTCCTGTGCAACATTGTTAAAAACGATCTTTGCAGTTACAAAGTCTGATCAATACACACTCCTCAGGCACTCTGTTACACCATGTTCTTACTTCATCTGGAAGGGTTATATTTAGTTTTGTATCCTATTTAAGTACAGGTCTTTGTAAAGAGAATAGACAGACAAGTAATATCCCAGCTATGATAACTCGCTGATTGTTGATGTAAGTGGGAAATAGCAACCCAGTATATATGTCAGATTTTCATACAGTTTGGCAAATTCAGTAAAGTATTGAAGCATTTACTATATCTTCCTCTTTACTTCTGATTGTGATATGTTCTAGCAAATTCAGTTTTACTAGTTTAGCTCTCAGGAGAATAATTTCAGTGCCCAGTGAAATAGGTCACACTCACATTCACTTGCACTTTCAAGCCCACTAAAATAAAGTACCTCAAACATTTACCCTTGATGAAAGAAATAACTAAAAGTAAAACCAGGTTGTTGGCCTTACAGTATACTCCTCCAAGCTTCATCTCATCCACTGTTGCCTATCATTCACAAGTTCTTTTGCTTTAGTGAAGTCTAATTTAAAGTATTATTTTTGGGGTGTCTTTTTGTTACCTTGCTACTGTTAATCATCGAGAGTTTAATGTCTTAGATACAAGAAATTAACCCTGTTTGATCAGTAGGCTAAGAATAGTGAAGGCTGATGATCTGAAAGAGTTTAGGAGCATATTAAATGGAGCAATGCTCAGTATTCCTTATGTTCACTTGTTTCTATCACTTGAAGTAACATCAATATGGAAAAGTGTGTATGGTAATAAAGCTACCCCAGGGTAACTTATTTCAGTTTGACATTAGGACTAAGTACTTTTTGGGGAGGGGCACATGACTGACTGGCACATTTGCAGATCCTTGAACACTAATTACTGATCATTTGTTTGCTTCTGCATATTTTCTTGTTAATAGTTTGTAGTGTTCAAGAAAATTAATTGACTTTATAATGACAGTTGGTTAGGGTGTCGATGGGTCTTCTTTACTATACTCTGTTTACTTATTCTTGTCCAGCCACTCGGCAAGGTTAGGGTGTCGATGGGTCTTCTTTACTATACTCTGTTTACTTATTCTTGTCCAGCCACTCGGCAAAGTCCATGGTGAGCCTAGCCCGAGATATGAATGGAGCTCTCTGATTGGCTGCTGTGACGCTCGCTTACTTATCCTTCTCTACAGGCATTGACTCTGCACTTGCAATATGACACATCTCTATTAATTTATGTGTAGCTTGACTATTACATAGTTCATGCAATATATTTTACACCATTAACCTCTGCATTAAATTTTGAACTTAAACATATTTTCCAAAATATGATACATCCCAAAGAAATAATGTAATTGAGAGTTTAACCCAAAATACGGCTTGGAAATATTTATACCACTTTTTGCATTGAACTGTTTTTTGCTGCATCAATAAGATTTATAAATGAATATAACATTTATCCATATCCACAATTTTCTTGTGAATATGACAGTGACATCAGATTTGAGATAAAGATAAATATAAGAGAAATACGGGGAATTTAATGGGAAGGTGTCATTCCTGTTATCAACACGGTTAATATATAATTATTTTATTTCTTTTATTTGCAACCATAATGCGAGTTGTGGAAGCATCGCGCATAAGGTAATAAAAGGTGCTGATTTGGGGTTTGTCGCTTAATAGGTGAATCGCACATTTAGAACATGCGCAATATACGAACCTACTGTACACAAATTATACAAAATAAGAAAACAAAGAGAAAGAGGAGGGTATGGGCGAAAGACTGGAAAAAATGGAAAAAATGTCGAAAGTCAATCTAGAAGTCTGTCATCGTGGTGAGTGTGAGGAAGAGGCAACAGAAAATGTCACGCTTCCCTCATGAACAGCAGCACACTGGACATGCCTTGAGGTCTCGCCTCACAGTACCCCATACACAGACAGAGGCCTCAAGGCAGCACTTGAATTTGCTTCTGCCGGGCCTTGAGGCCACCCCGGTAGAAAAATATCCCCACACATGCTACGATTTAGCCAAGCCACGCCCACTTTTCGGCCAGGCCTTGAGGCGGATTGAGCATGTGTTGCCGCCTTAACAATGACTCCAACAAAGGCTCAAATAGCCTCGGAGCTGGACCCCTTGCCTGTCGAAGTTCTTGCACTGGCGCTAGAGCCTCCCCACCCCTTGAAAATAAGGAAATGAGGTATTGATTATCATGAATATTTTAATCTTGTAGAAGTGAGTGAGTGTGTCTTACTCTCAGTACCAACCCATTTGGGTTTGAGTTGAGTAGGGGATATTAGTTGGCCTTTGCTCCTCACTGTACGCATACCAATCATTAGTTCCTTTACTGTACCAGATATTGGATCAAGGTACAGAGTGACACTGGAGTGTACTCTAGAAGTTGTATGGTGCTCTAAAAGCAATGTGGGCCAGTCTAAGAACAACGAAGTGGCTTCCCAAGTCAGTTTGTGTCAGTAATGGGTGGCTTTCACCGTTCTGTGCGCTCGAAAGACTGAGTTTGTGACTATTCCTGGCTGGGTAGAAGTAAGTTTATTTGAAATCCAAGCAGGAAAACCCATCCTCTCGTACCTTGTCCAGACTTCCACATTAAGATATTTTATGTTGACCGATAACATGACAGGTGAAGAAGGGTGGAAGAATGAAGGAATGGGATATAATTACTTTTTTTTTTTTTTTTTTTTTTCCCTCAGCCAAAAGTGTTGTATGTTTGTTTTGTTAAAATTGTGGTATATAGTAACTATCTGACACATGGAATTCTTCGGGGTTACCTGCCGCCCCCTAAAAAAGGAAGAAAAAATATAAAACACATTAGGATGGAAACTAAAAGTAATGACAAATATATACTGGTATGCCGTTAATATGTTTCTTAAGTTTCATTCATAATCAATATCAGATGTTTCATACATTTGTCAAGTACTCTTTGCCGATAGTACAGCACAGTGCAATTGTTATGTGTTTGAGGTAGTTTCTAGGAACAATTTAGAGAAACTAAGGTATGTGCTCATGTTTCCTTCTGTACTGTATTAGAGCTGTTCAGCTCTCTAGAATAATTGAGATGAATATCTCAGTTATGGGTAGGTGAAAGCATCATGGCTATTTTAATTTTCAGAGTACAGTATTTTCTTTGTCCCCTCGTATTGTTTTCATATTCTATTTCCACCATTTCCTGTTTCACACTTAGTTTTGCCTTGTTTTGCTAGTACGATATCTTGTTGCTTTATTGTATTAATTTGTTGCAATAGCTACCTGTATCCTTAAGGCTTGAGGAGATGACTGGCTGGACCCCATATAGAGGTGGCATTGTGTCCTCTCTCTTATCTTTCTCCTTCTCGCTTTGCTGTTTATTAATTCTGTTATTTTATTTTTTTCCTCTACCTTTCTATGGCTAATATGCTGCACATTTGTCACCCACTGTTTTTCAATGGCTACTCTGTTTCATTCGTTCATTTTTAACATGACACAGCAGAAATTTGTAGTAAAAATAAAGTGTCCTCAAGCAATGTCCTGTCTCCCTCATCCCAACCATATTCTAAGTCACTCTAAATCATCCTTGTCACATAGTACATGACCATACCTGATGTAGCATGGACTACCTATTGCATGTACAGTATCTTGAAGCACATGAGAGTAGAAAACCAAGCATATGCCCTGCAACACATAACACAGTAAATATAATATCGCCAGTCACTTGTCTGAATTTAAGTATTTACAGTTACAACCATCATGTAACTTGATCTTGTTTTTATGGAAATATACATTGCAGGCTTGCACTGCTCATTGCTGCCAAAATCAATCTATGATGCCTTCAGCAAAGAAGGAAAGCAAGTGTTACCGGGTATAATGATCATAAAATTCTTGGACAAGTTGATCCAATTAAATATTGAATACTGCGTCATGAATGAGAAGAGTGGCAGTTTGAAGTTTTGAAAGAAAAATCTTTCATGAAGATGAAAATAAGAGCATATTTATTTGAATTATATTTCTAGGTACTGTATTATCATTCATGGCTAGGTTAGTAACTTATTATTATTTATGATAGTGCAAAGTGACAATAGGAAGAGGAACATATTGACAAGTATGTATAACTTTGTTCTACCAATGTATGTTATTGCAGAGATAGAAGATAATGTTGCTTTAGAGCCAGTATCCATTAGAATTTGTGATGTGCCACCACAGAAGAAAACTCAAGCATTTGTAGAAATAATATGTGATTGTTTGCATTCTAAAACTGCACTTTCCATCAGGTCTATCTATCTATCTATAGCTCTGATGCCTCGTTCCCTCCGGGAACTCCCCCCAAAGGGGGTGGCCACGGCAGAAGTGTCTCCAGTTCTCCCTGTTCCAACACTCCCTCCTTACTTGGTCAAGCCCTACTCTGCCCCTCATGTTTCTCTCATGTTTCTCTTCCACTCTGTTCTGCCATTTAACCAGAGGTCTGCCTCTCACACCAGGTCCCACAACTTCACTTCACTTCTTCCATACACCTTCTTTACAAACTCCTCACCTTGCATTCTCTCTACATGTCCGAACCACCTTAGTGTATTACGCTTCACTCTCTCAACCATTCCACACTCAATACCTATTGCCTTCTCACTCACTCATACCACATCTCTCATACACACTCTCATTACTCTCCATCCCACCTAGTAAGTCCAGATGCTCCTCTCAAGTATCTCATTTCCACTGCACCTATTCTTGGCTGATGAGCCCTGCTCCATATCCATGTCTCTGATGCATACGTCAGTGTTGGCAGGATTATACTATATCGTAGTCCCCTTTTCACTTCCATACTCACACTTCTACCCTTCATAATCCTCTCCAGTGATCCTATGACCTATCTACCCCTCACTGCTCTCTCCCTAATTTCTCCTATACTTCCATGTTTACACAGAACTGTACCCAGGTACCGGTACTTAAACTCCTTCACTTCCTCCATCCTCTCATCCCTCAGAATTATCTCGCACTTCGTCCCAGTTGGTACTCCCACTCTGTAAGGTGTGGCAAATTCAATCACTTTAGTTTCTGCTCTCTCAACTACCATCACTTTACTTTTACCAACATTCACCTTCAGTTTCCTTCGTTTACACATCAGGTCTCCACAAAAATAAAAAAGTAAGTGATTTCCCCAAGAGACTCCTGCTGTCTCTTCTTGTACTGCAGTCTCCAGGCAGTAGCTTAACAGTTTAGTCATTACAGGGATTTACGAGTGCATTTTGTGATGCACTCAGCCTCTACAGGGATATATGGTGATTTTGGACCTTGAAAAGCCTGGACCTACTATATCACTAAGGAAACACACCCCTAAATATTTCCTGATTAAGACAACAAATATTATATGTGAAGGACCATGGGAGTAAATTGAAACAAAATTTATGATTGACTTGGTCAGTTTGCTGGCCTAATCGACTTACACCCCAGAGGGAGCTCATGCATTATTCTGGGATGTATCTGAACCTTCACGCCAAATTTTGATACAGATTTTTTGAGGAAGAGTGAGGTTTCATGACAAACAAACAAAGTTTAGCTCTAAGATAGACTAGCGGACTTTCCCGTTATTGGCTAGAGATATTACCTCAGAGGGAGCTCGAATGTTGGATTTCTTTGTTCATACATTATTCTGTGATGCATCTGGACCTCTGTGACAAATTTGGTAAAGATTTGTAAAAAAT
Organism: Petrolisthes cinctipes; assembly: GCA_033782935.1. Classification (NCBI taxonomy): domain Eukaryota; kingdom Metazoa; phylum Arthropoda; class Malacostraca; order Decapoda; family Porcellanidae; genus Petrolisthes; species Petrolisthes cinctipes. The sequence goes on from JAWQEG010006881.1 coordinate 28,560, forward strand.
TGTAACGTAGGTTCAAGGCAAATACTTTTGTATTGTATTTTTTATATATTCATGCCACATAGGTACAGCCATGGCTGATATTGCTAGAGTTAGAAAGTTAGAAAAAGTGAGTCTTTTAAACCTCTCTCAACGTTGAGAATGGTTTGGAAAATTCACTTGTTCGAACTCTGTTTAGTTGCTCTCCAACACTCCTTGGACCCTGGTCCAGCACTATCAGCCATGGCTGTACCTCACGTAAATTGTTTCAGCACTGACATAGGTGTATCATGTAAATTGTTATAGCAGTGTGTTGCTCGACAATATTTCCAGTGGTATCTAGACAAGTAATGTCTTGCAAAACACAGGCTCTTTTAACCATACCTTACTGAACTTTATTTGGTAAAGTTTTTAATAATAGAAATGTAAAAATAGTACAAGTATGGTTCATATCAACAAGGTCAATAATATCAAGAATAGATTATTTATTATTACAGTTTGTGAAAGATAATTGTTTCACTCATGTTTATGTCTGTTTCAGAACCCCAGCTCTCAAAACTGGCTCAGAGCACCCAACTTCTTCCAAACTTGGTGCCACTTTAGTGACCAAATCCATCTCCACCTCCACTGCACACTACATAGGCTGTCAAAAGAGACGGAAGTTATTGGGAGTGGATGCAGGCAAGCAACTGACACTACCTGATGTTATAAGGAAATATAAGAATCAGAACACTGATAAAATTGAACCTCCAGCTAAGAGGCAATGTGTATTTTATGATACAGGTGGAAGTCAGGACAGCAGTAGTGACAATTGCCATGGGACTCCAAAGGACTTTACAGGAATGGAGAGTAACAACACCAAGTATATGGGTTCTGAGTGGGTAGAAATGAAGGAACATCAGAGTATATTCAAAGGGTCCCAGAGTATGCATATTGTATTTAAAGGGATCAAAAGTGAACAGACTATATTTGAGAGGATTAATGGACATCAGTGTTTTTCTGACAAGACCAGTAGTGACCATGATGTATCTTTTAGGATTGAGAGCAAGGAGAATGTGGTTAACAGTGTCACTCGTGAACAGAATGTATTTAGAGTAAGCAATATTAAGCAGAGTGAACAGAGTGCTTCTGGAGGGACTAAAGGTATAGAAAGATTGTGGAGTATGAAAAGCATCACAGATAACTCACCTTGTAGTACCAGTCACTTATGGTGTGAGGACAAACAACTGAACAGTGATGTCATCTATGACAGAGAACTTACTGACCTAGAAGAGGAGGGTGCAGCAAGGACTAGGAGACTCATCATAGACATAGGACCATTCACAGGTGACACCTTGCTCTCCTTCACCAGCACTGAAGCTGACTACCAAAAGATAAAGGCACTGGAAGTGGACCTAAAGCCAGCCTTGTATGGCATGTACTCTGAAACCTCATCTGAAAAGTCACAGCAGAAGCAACAGCAGCAGCTGCATGAAGAGCAACACAACCTGGAGAAGATACAGAGTAGAGTAGAAAAAAGCTTTGCAGGTCAGAATTGTTCTTCATCAAAGTACTTGGACTCTCTATGCCGTCCTTCCTTTGTGGTTCTTCAGCCTCTCCAAGTACACTACTCCATAGCTTCGAGAATTATTGTTGTTACCAACGATGTTATTAAGGTGTGTCAAATTCAACATGTTTTTACTAACAGTATATAATCCCACTTATTGTAGTTAATGGTTAATTCATCCCCTCCATAAGTTTATGGTACTGCTGTTATTGTACATACTGTAAATATAATAAACATCACGATTGCAAAATGTCTCAACGAGTGTACATTAACGAAGGCAACTAAGTATCTGTCGAATATACATGGACATCACACAGAGCCTCACCATTTATGTTAACCACATCATTTATATTTTTCTTAACTTTTGATTTTTTTTTAAAGTCATGCCAAGGGTATGTAATTTCTATTGTTCTGAGTCCTAAACATGCATGAATGTCTCATTGGTTTATGTGTTGCAGGTCCATGGGAAAGTATTATACCAGCTGCATATCCCCTCTGCAGCACAGGTCAGGAAGAGCTATCTCAAGTCTCTGGAGAGGTGTAGCAAGGAGGAAAAAGGAGAGAGCACAGAAAGAAGAAAGGAGGGATAAGGATGAATGAAAGAGAAATAGTAAAGAGAGAGGGACAACATAAAAAGTATAAAGTACAGATTAACAGCTTTGGTGTTACAAACCCTCAGTGTTAACTTAAGTTGGTAGTATGTATGTTTTCAAGCTAAGTGCCCAAATTTAATTAGTTAATAATCTGGTACCTTCTCGACGTTCCCAGGAGTAGAGGTGAAAATGTATTCTTCAGTTTTTTAGTTCCTTTGACACACATGAATTAACTATAAACCATTTACAAAGCCTTGCATTTGTCTTGCTAATAAAATGTAGATTAAAATGGAAGGAAAGATAAGAACAGAGAGAGGAGATGTAAGAGATTAAACATCACTAGCCCTATTCCCTATTTATTGTGATCTTAAGGCGATACTGTACTAGAAAAATATTGTACTTACAATGATCAGATGTCATTGGGGTGAATTAGCGGTGAAAAATTTCTCTGAAGTTCCAAACTGTTGATATGACAGAACAAACCACCCAAGCTTGAGATGCTAGTACGTAATCAGTTCCTTGGCATAGTTTGGAGGAATCAATAACCTCCAGTTTATCTAAAGTATTTTAATTAACCCTTTCACAGATAGAATAAGAATGAGTGAAGCAAAATTGGCAAAGGTGGACAAGATTCACAAGGTGTATATGTTAAGGCCTGCAACCCGGATTTTACTAAATAGTCCATGGAATTGCCCCTTACACCTATGTAAATCAAAATTACTTCTGTGAGAGGTAATATCTGTCCCTTCCTCTGTTTTTGGATTTTATATTTCCATCCCTGGCTGTGGAGGACCTGACACCTGTGAGGGAAAGGAAACTAGTAATGTATTGATGATACCACACTGGTGACTTCTTTTATAATACACAATCACTATAAGTCCCTGATTTAGGGGTATGAAAGCTTCTGTTAGTGTTTCTTCATCATCATTTAATTGTTGTGTTAAAGGAACTAAGTTTGTTTTATAGTTTCATATTAGATTATTAAATAGATCTCTCTAAAATGCTGTTTCCTTATTGTATTTGTGTGGTGATTCTGGTCATCTTTAGACCTCATGATTCTTAGGCTCCATCCACACGATCGAGCAGTACCTGCTGGGTTTATGGGCTGATTCCACAGTGGCTTTGGTTTGTTAGGATGCTCCCAAACCAAACACAGTTGTCAGTCTTATTAGGGTTGATTCTACAGTGGCTTTGGTTTGTTATGATCCTTCCCAACCAACCACACTTGTCAGTCTTAATTAATTATATCCAACAACAAACTCAATCTCCATATCCACAAAATAATCTGTCCTGTAGTTCCATTATTACCATAGTTTGATACTGGAGTCATTAAATTCATCCAATAATTCATTCATGAGTCATTTACACAGTTCAGTGTCTTTTGTTAGGGTGCTTACAAACCACTGTGGAATCAGCATTATGTCTCTTGCTTCTTTAGCAGTGTTACCTGATGGAGCAGTTTCTGGCAAGCCTTCCCACTATCATCCATGCCACCCACCTACCAACATATTGTACAGTATGTATAAAATGGCAACAAAATGTCAAGTTTAAAATTAGGATGACAACATTGCTCTCCTTTTTCTTTTTCTTTTTTAAATATGTTCCGACATTGGACATAGGCTTAATCAAGCCCGTTACCGTGGCCCAGGTCAACTGCTGCTCACACACACACACACGTCACGACTTCCGAGCTGGTACCCAGCCACAGAGGGAGGGAAGTGAGGGTAATTCCCAAATACTGCAGCTGTTATGGTACCAGTGAGGGTGTTTTACGATATTCGGTGGCCTTATAGTTAGTGCCTGAAACTCAAATCGGAAGAGTGTATATTCTCAGGCCCTCACCTGAGAGGATAGATCTTCCGACCTCTTGGTTATGAGTCCAGTACAGTATTTGTTGATCAAATTTGGCCCAAATTGCCTACCTGTGGTACATTTAAACTCGGCTGAGCATATGCAATGACAACCATCATTCTGTACTAATGAAAGTAGCAAATAATTCTTACCAGTTCTCATTTCTTGAAAAACAACTTTACGGGTAGCTGTAGGTTTCTCAGAATACTTAACACGTAAAAGTAGGAGATCTTATAAAAGATTGCTTAAATGATGTCTCCCAGATTTCTTACTGCTTCATAGTTATGAAACGCATTGGAAACTATATAAAATGAATAGTCCCGTATTTCAAAGTTTGTGACTGTGTAAACATAATTACATAGAATTGTATCCTGATTGTACACAGATGTTTGGGTCCAAATGGTGATTTGGCTTTGATAGAATAGACCAGTAGGAGTATTGTATTGAGTAAGTGAAGGCTCTCTTCTATCTATCTATCTATCTATCTATAGCTCTGACCCCTCGTTCCCTCCGGGAACTCCCTCCAAGGGGGTGGCCACGGCAGAAGTGTCTCCAGTTCTCCCTGATCCAACACTCCCTCCTTACTTGTTCAAGCCCTCCTCTGCCCCTCACGTTTCTCTCCTTTACATACTCTAACACTGTTCTGCCACCTAACCGGCAGTCTGCCTCTCACACCAGGTCCCACAACTTCACTTCCATACACCTTTACAAATTCCTCACCTTGCATTCTCTCTACATGCCCAAACCATCTCGATGTATTACGCTTCACTCTCAACCACTCCACACTCAATACCAATTGCCTTCTCACTCATACCACATCTCTCGTACACACTTTCATTTCTTTCTCCATCCCACCTAGACACCCCACATGCTCCTTTCAAGTAACTCATTTCCACAGCACCTATTCTAGACTGATGAGCCCTACTCCATGTCCTTGTCTCTGATGCATATGTCAGTGTTGGCAGGATTATACTATTTCTCAGTCCCCTTTTCACCTCCATACTCACACTTCTACCCTTCATAATCCTTCCCAATGATCTTATGACCTGTCTACCCATCACTGTTCTCTCCCTAATTTCTCCTTCCATGTTTACACAGAACTGTGCCCAGGTACATAAACTCCTTCACTTCCTCCATCCTCTCAGAGTTATCTCACACTTAGTCCCAGTTGGTACTCCCACTCTGTAAGGTGTAGCAAAGTCAATCACTTCAGTTTCTGCTCTCTCAAACACCATAACTTTACTTTTACCAACATTCACCTTCAGTTTCCTTTGTTTACACACAGACTGAAATTCGTCTACCACTCTCTGCTACTCCCTTTCACTCTTAGCCATCAACACAGTGTCATCCGCAAATAAACTTGCCACCAAGAACCAATTTGCTTCATTCAGCCTCAATTTCACCCCCAGACCATTCACTTTGGCTTTCATCTCTGTTATACAACCATCCATATATATATTGAACAGCCATGGTGACATGACACATCCCTGTCTCAGCCCTACACTAATATTAAAACTCCCTTAGATCACCCTCTACCCGCACAGATACTGTTGCCTCTGCATAAAAGGCCTCAATGCTTTTCAGCAAAGACCCCCCAACACCATAAATTCTTAACACCTCTGTCATAGTTCTCCTATCAACCCTATCGTATGCCTTCTCCAAGTCCATGAAGGCAGCATACAACTTGCTACCCTTCCCAATATATTTCTCCACTATTGATTTTAATGCAAATATTTGGTCCACACATCCTCTACCCTTTCTGAACCCTCCTTGCTCTTCACTAACTTTATTCCCTGTTACTTCAATCAGTCTCTCAGTAAGAACCTTCCCCGGTACACTAATAAGACGGCTTATTCCCCTATAGCTACCTTACTCCCCTTTCCCTTATACAAAGGTACAATTATGGCTCTTCTCCAATCCTCTGGCACCTCTCCCTGCCCCCAAGCTAATGTGCATATAAGCAACATCCACTCCACCACTACCTCCCCCCCACACTTTAACATTTCAGCAGTTATCCCGTCTTTCCCATCTTCAAGTTTCCTAACCTCTTCCCTCCCTAGTTCTCCCTGTCGTCTACCACCTGCCTCCCCCCCCCCCCATTCATCAGACCATCAAAATGCCTCGCACTTCTGTCACTTCCACTCACAGTAACTCCATCCTCTCTTCATTCTCACGCTACCAGACTTTCCTTCTCTTTCTGTTTTAACCTCCTTCCAGAATAATTTCTTGTTCTCTCTAAACTTTTCACTCAGTTTCCTACCAAACTCCTCATCCACTCACCATCCTTTTCACTTGTCTCTTACATACATTATATTCTCTTTTCCATCTCTCTCTCACTTCTTCCCACACATTCCTCTGTAACAAGAGCTCGGGGCTGCTCGGTCAGACAGCTTGAGGAACTTCAACAACTGTCCACCCTCTGTTATAGTTTTATTTATTGATATATTGTGAGTGTGATGCAAGGAAGTAAAAGAAAATACTATGAAAAAAGGACAGATTAAGACTTTTTTTTTTTTTTTTTAATAAATAGGACAAGCATCAGTGTAGACTGTAGAGGCAGTATGGGTCTGTGATGGAGGACGTCACTGTTTCTATACGTGTTCCAGAGCCAACTGCCGCTGTAGAGAAGGCTGCTCCGACTTGGAAGTAGGTGTGAAGTTCACATCAGGTGTTTGTAGCATCCACGGAGGGGGCTATTATATCTATGTTAAGACTACGGAGCATAGAGGAAACAGACCTTATAAGAGCACGTCCAGCAGGCAGTATGAGAGGGACAGGGGAGTTTGGTCTAAGAGAAGTCTCGACTAACTGAGAATAGTGGGGTGAAAGATGGGGGAAATGGAGGCATTTGACAGTGAAGCAAGTAAGAGTAAATTCTCTCGGCTAATAGGGGAAGACTCAACTCACGCTGCATATTCACTATCCTGGTCGACATGGGACAGCCGAGAATTTTTCTCATTGCTCTATTCTGAAAATTTTCTAAAAGTTTCCTAGGGTCGCCTTACCACGGTATAATGACTAGTCATTATACCGTGCGCCTTACCTCTGCGTCCATATAATCTAAGGGTGGTTACACACTCGGTAAACGAAATTGAACTAACACTAATGAAAAAGCCAAGGCGAACGCTGCTCATGTGTACGATTGTTCAAGCATACTGTATGCACAGATAGAGAGACGCTCACAGATTGTTCAATGAGGTTCTCTGGCCCTATTCAATTTCTTACATACATTGATGTTCATATGTCTCACCTAAGGAAGGTTTTGCCACAATCAGCAGTCACACAACCTCATGTCTAGAATTTTCATTTAATAATTATTCTCGTTCTCCATGGCCTGCTGAAAAAAAAAAAGCTACGATTGTGGATGACTGTCTGTCTGCTGGGGTCTAACATTTATATTTTGGTCACGGTTTATTATAAATGGAAAATAATTTTGATTTGAGGGTGAACAATTTTGAGGACCCTGTATAAGACAAGGGAGAAGGTAAGAGATGGGACAGAATTGATTGATTGATATTAGGCGCCGCAACAGCGAGGTCATATAACGCCAGAAAAAGGTGATAGAGAGGAGAGACAGCAATCAGGAAGGAAATGGAAAGAAAAGAGGGACAGTTGAACTAAAAGCTAGAGGCTGGGGCCGAAGGGGCGCCCAAACCCTTAAAGATGGGACAGCAGGCACGAAGGAAATAGATGGAAAGGTGGGACGATTTAAGCAATGAAAGGGAAAGGGAAGAGGGAGTGGAGAGTAGGAGAAAATACAAAGTCCAGAAAGATCTTTTACTACAAGGGGGAAGGACACTGAGGAGGGACAGCAATCGAACTCAAGAGGAAATCCCTGTAGGACACGGGAAATTATATACAGTCATTGTAAAGCATGGTAAGATGAAGCCTTTAGAGTACCATATGAGCTGGATGACATGTTAGGTAGTCATAATTAAAAGACTCACAACTGCATTCTGAAGCTTTATTAAAGGATTATTAGAGTTCCTCCGTATTACTTATACATTTGTTATCGAGTAGTGGAGGTATGGGAGGTGACCTACTTGCAAAGGTTTCTATATATACATAAAGGGGACTCAGTTTATTAACCATTGTTTTCCTAGAGTCTTTGCCGAGAGAGATACCCGGCTCACCGAGAGGAAAATGGTCACATTATTACTCGCTAATAGATGCATACATCTGCCAATTCTGGAGAAACTTTAGCACAACTAAATTAGGTCTGCTCATATTGTTGGAAATAATCTGTCGTACAGTCAGCGTTGGAATTCGAATGAATATTTCGAGTTTTTTTCAGAGCTGCAATCAAATGCAGTGGCAGAGTAATTAATTAGGCCTCAAGAACATTAATTATATTTTGTGGGATAATATAGTTTCTGCAAAATTTCCCTTCCCGATTTCTTCAAAATATATGCTATAGCAACACCTTATTCAGTATGTTACTAGGAAAGTCTATTTCATGACGAAGTTTGAGGAATTACTATCCTAATTAAGATGTTCGAAACTTATACTACTCCTTAAACAGTGTACTACGAAACTGGATTACAGTGACAGGGCTGACCATATGTTTTATCACTTTTCATTACTTTAAATTTATTAACGAGAATAAAGAAATCTTGAAAATATTGGAGATAATTTTCTGAATAGACAACGTAATCTCATCCGAATGCAATAAGTATTTTAAAAATCTAACCTTTCCTGACCGGATAACTTAACTAAATTGTATAAAGAAGCAACACGTTCAAGTTTTATAACATGAAACTGCTGAATACAGAAAACCTTATTAAATCCATATAAAATCAAAGAAACTTCAGTGCAATTTACAAAGCATCAAAACTCAATGTGCAAAACTAAAATTTATGCAAAACTATACGATTTTTTTTTTTTTTTACACAATCTTATTCCCAACCCTGGAAAAGTTCATTGAAGTCCGTAGAGCTCAACAGAGCGAAGGTGACTCGTTTTTTCTGCCGACTCATGACTCTGGCCAGGACCCGATCAATCATCATCTGTGTGGGTGGAGACTGTTAAAATCCAGACAGGTCAGAAAAGCTCTATTCAATAAATACCAAATAGGCGTTAAGGGGAACCTCTGTTTTGGATAAATTGGAGGCCAACTTAGGATTCCACACAATATCAGGAAACATTAGTACCTTTTTATAGAAGTATGGATCTGTTTTCTTGGGACATTTTGAATTAATCAGTAGCCATCCAATTCTACGACATAAAAAAACCCCTAAACATACATTGTAGCCTAAAAAATAAGTCAAGTAAATTGTCTGACTGAAGCATCTTTGAGTAAAATATTGGAGACTTAACTGGAGCCATGAGAATACTGTACAAACTCCAAGCCCTTCCACAATGCTGGCTGATTTTCATGTTTTGGTGCTTATTTGTTTAGGTTATAGTTTGAAGGGATAAAACGTCTCCCATTCCCTGCCAATTTTTCCCTCTTACGTTAAACACAATACCCAACATATATTCTCAAAATTTTCATATCGCTGTAGACACTGTCTTAGATTCTTCCCGTTTATTTCGGTCATGCGTATTTGATTAAAAAAAAGGTAGTACCTTCATATGCATGTACTATTTCCACAAATGTGGTCACTAAAAGTTAAATATAAAATCAAATTAAGTAGGCCATTAGTCTTTTTAAATATATTTAATCTATAATTTAAAGTAAGCTTTCATAGCTCAGTGGCTAGAGCGCTGGTCTAGTAAACCAGAGGTCGGGAGTTCGATCCTCCCTGAAAGCAGTTGATATTATGTGTGTGTACTACAAGAGGGAAAAATTATAAGCCTGGCGCGCACGAGAAATTAGAAATTAAAATGTAGCAAACAAAACTCTTGATTCCATTCTAAAAATGAACAAGAACATAACTGCCTACAAAAGTGTTTTAACGTGGAGTCTGGCGAGTTTAGTCTGATCAGAACGGTCATTTTTCATAGTAAAATTATATTATTGAAAGGCTCAGTTAAGATTACAAGTTTCAATTATCAAAACCTACATATATACATACGTATAAGCTAAACAAACAGAAAAAAGTGTAACTGACCCTGATGGAGCGTGCCAGGTTTGCAAGTTGTGTAAGGCGATAGTGTAGGTGACCGAGGAGTACCAGCCAGATTAGATGAACTTCTGGCGACACAACCACCTTTCCCTTGATGTTTGAGGCAAACTGAGTGGCGAGGCCTTTGAAGTTCCTTATGATGACCACCACAGAGTTCATAGCCCGGGCCACCACCAGCTTCACCAGATTCGTCCCGTTTCTGCCCAAGTTGTCATACAGGTTCTGTCTCTCCTTGGCGACTCCTTCCAACGGGTTCTCCATCTGTTGGAAAGTTATTCCTTATTAACCTTTGTCAAATGGGAGTTTCCTAGGTCATAACATACCTTGGCGTTACTCCAGGCACATTGAAGCATAATTTGTTTTCTAATGGATTAGATTTAGTATAACCTTTGGAACTTTGATACTTTTATTCATATATGATTTTAAAATCAATACTCAAGCTATATTTTTGGCTATATTTTTCCCACTGGATATGTTTGTATAGTGTCAGAGTAATCGAACAGTTTACCCGTCTGTACTTACGGAAGTAGAATCACACTGACTCTGTATTGAGAACAGTGTGGAGAGGTTCATCAGGCTACGGCTTGTCTCTACCAACAAAGCTGCCGTTCTCACCACCACCGCCGACCCACGCAGCCCTGAATATTGAGAGGTTATTCTTGGCACTCACAAAGCTCCATACAGATACAAGTGCTCCATACAGATACAAGTGCTCCATTCCAGTCACAGCCCTGGTAGTAGGTATGAGCAGTCTCCCAAACCAAATGAACCTTCCTATCCCAATCAGGACAAAAAAATTCTGACTAACGAAGCCTAAGCTTTCCTTACTCCTCACCAACCCTCAAACAAACCACCATGAATGTAAACTACGTTGCTACCGATTCCTTCGTCCTATACAAAGGAACAGGCTCTGTGCATTGGCAGGTGGCCTGTTTCGCGATAGTTTGAAGGAATCAGTTAAGGCAATTATTTAAAAAATATAGCAGACTACCCTCCTCAACCTACCCAAATCCTGGGTCGACTCATCTATGTCGTCGATGTAGGTGTGAAGTCTGCTGTGGGCGTGGTCTAGCCAGGTGTGTGCCACCCCCACCACCGCACGGCCATACCCACTACCACACACCTGTATCACCTGTACAGTCACGAACACTAATTAGTATCCAGGTGTGCTTCGAATATCTAGAGTAAATAAATGCACAATAATAAATTATCTCCTTTGGAATTAGTTCGTTGGTGAATTGGACTGTTCAATTTTTTAACCAAAGCTGTATACTTACTACTGCTCGTGACTGTACGTCACGCCAATATAATTGATGGGTTATCAAAATCTCTTAAAACCATAATTGCTATATCAACTTTGATAAGCATTAACAGTACTGTTTTATTTTTATACTGTCGTTAATTGCGGTGTATAACTAATTTAGTTATTAATAGAATTTAAAGCAAGTCCATTTTGTTTAAATGTGAAAACAATTAGATCACATAACCCTAAGGTGATAGGGAGACTCAGTCCCCTTCCATATTGTCACAAGGCAGCCTTGAGTACGCTGCTATCAGAAAACTAGGCAACTGTAGTGTCACTGCTCTAGACAGTACCTCTTTAGGGGAAACAAGCTTTATAGTACTAAAGTTTTCATAAAATGTACTAGCTATATTTTTCAAGGGAACATACGGGCTGGTAAACCTTGGTTTTATAAATCTATATTTAATGTCTTATTCATGATATTTTGTATATGCTTTTTTCTATTGGCATCCAAATATACTATTAACTGCAAAATATATAATCCAGTATAAAGTATTAAAAAAGACATTAAAAATCAGACCCCTTATCCTGCATAGGGTAGGGTAAGACCGGGTTCATTGTGCCAACAGATAAGCGTCCTATAACCTGTGCTTGTTGAGAAGCCCTACGCTGGTGTGTCCCAGGTTTCCGGAAATGTACATACATATACATACAATTAAAGAAGAGAGTACTGACTGTAGATGCAGCGCGGGCATTGAGGGCAGTGGTGAGGGTGAGTGGTTGTGAAGGAGTGGACGACCCTGCTACTACCCCCAGCACTTTGTCCCGTGCCAGGCCCAACACCTGTACATATCAAAACGAGGTAAACTCTTCTAGGGTTTGTGAGTTTACTGAACATTTGTCACAATTTCGTCTCTCCCAGAATAAATCTTTAAATTAAATTACAAACCTGCAGAAAAATAAATGATTGTGCTTTGGATATGAACAGTTCCTTCCCAAGTGACTATAGGAGTATTTATGGGCCTCAGACACGTGGGTTAGTTTCTTTGACTGATGCTATCGAATACCATACACGGATAGTTAAAACAGTATAATGATAAACTCCCCTAAAGCATAGTTTACACATACGCGAGTAAGCTCCCGAAACAGTCACGAATAAGCGTAAAAAATCTTAAGCAATATGAAAGAAGGGATTTTGTTTAATGCCGATATGCGAGTAATCAAACTCACCATGAGAAAGTTAAATTTTGATAAAGTTATTCACAAAATTTTTAGATGTTTAATTATCCCTAATATATCTTTTACATTACCAACAACTGTATTAATAGGATCAAATAGAGAAAACTGTATTAACTCCATACAGTGAATTTAAACGAACCTGGCTGGTGGGTTGTTTGAGTGATGGCACCAGACCCTCCACGGTGTCCAAACCCCGGCACGCCCACTCGTCTACCGCTGTCCATCCGCCCACGCCCGCCAGCACTGGAGAGGACAGTGGGCAAGCCACAGCTGCAGCCGCCCTTAATGAGACCTCGGCCACATTCACCATCACACCCACACCACGAACAGACTATATTGGGGAAGGAAGGGGTTTACAAACTACGACTGCCAGAATGGTTTCCTTTAATTAAAGTGAAATGGAAATCTATTTGACATTCATTTTTTTCCCAATAATTTTAGATATAGTCGAAGTAGTTTATGAAAATATCAAAGAATATTAGAGTTTTGGATATATTTTCAACCAGTCAATGATTAAGTTAATTCAACTTAACTTGTCTAGTCCCTTTATAAAACAAACTCGCTGGCAACTTCATGTGTAATGAAACTTCAATACACCAAGGCCTTGAAAATGACACCAACCTTGACCTTAGAGTAGGCATTAACAGCAAGGTTGAAGGCATCGCTGAAGGCCGGCAGATCGTCTAAGCGTCTGACGAAGTGACTGGTGTTGGTAGTACTAGAGAGCGTTGGTGTGGTGGTGTTGGTGCTACCATTAGTGGTGGAAGAAGATGATTCCTGAGAATCTGAATTGGTATCCTTGTGTTTTACATTGGAGTCGTTAGGGTCAGGGTCTGTAGTAAAAGGATCGGCAGGGTCCTTGCTTGTTGTGAAGGGGTTTGAAGGATCAGGGTCCGTCGTGAAGGGGTTGGCAGGATCAGGGTCCGTCGTGAAGGGGTTGGCAGGATCAGGGATTGTGTTCGTATTTATGGAAGGGGTGGCAGATTGGTCCATGTTCTTCACTATTTGAAGTTTATATTCAGATGCCGATAAAACACTACAACAATCTGCAACATATTGGTACGATTATAAACAAACATGAATTAAAGAATCAATAAATACATTTAGAAATGGTCGAACGAGATTGAAAATTTGTCAAAGAAAATCTTTGAGCCAACCAATCATAAAGAACAATTGAGAAGTCTTCTATCCAACTTTCATAAGAGTTCAATATCGTAGGGCAATTGAAAGGAATTTGTAGCACTTTATAGCTTGATGACAGCAAATGTTCCCCTCCAAGACACTCTTCCTATATTGAAGCATACAAAAATAATCTTTACCTTCTGTAAATATTGAGGATAAGCGTATAAACTAAACAATATATGGATAAACTTTCCTACGATCAGTAAATTTCAGATACAAAACAATAATCCATACTCACATCGATGCCCCAGACAAAGTGGTGGACAACTTTACCAATATCCAGACAACGGGTGACTAGTCCACTTACTCCACTCCACCTGACCACCACAATCCACAGCCACTGTAGACCTGCTACTACTGGCCAGTGAAATGGTAGTGTGTAAGGAAAGCGCTGATGTGACCATGGAAATGGTGCATAAACCGAATTGGCAACTGAACATAACCGCCATTACCACCATCACTACTGTGGATTTGGTAATAATTGTAGTTCCTGGCGAAAATTCACCGTCCTTTCTATTATCAACATGCACCTTTTTTTTTTTTTTTTTTTTAAGAAAAGAGACTACTACTTCCTCCAAAATAATATGTACTGTACAGTCCAGACTCAAAGTTTATATTACCTGGACAGGATACTCGACGGGTCGCAGTGCCGAACCCCACCACCAACTCACTATCTTGAACTGGTAACGAAACAGATTGATTCAGTTAATATCCCAACACATGAGTACAGAATGAAAACATGAGATTACACCATGACTGATTATGAGCTAGGATTCAAGTACTGGGAGAAGGATAGGCCACTCTTATGGAAGTTTTGATCTCCGTGTCTGCTGGAGGCACCACGGATCCAGCCAGCCACAGCAACGACACCAAATTAACATTGAATGGCCTATCCTTCTCCCAGTAATAGAATCCTTGGTTGTATATATATGCAGACACGTTATATTGTAAATCATCAGGCAATTTTGGCTTACTGTGGATGAGGGACGGTAAATTTAACTTTGTGTTGAGGAAGGGATGATAATTTAATATTGACGTGTTGTGGAGGAGTAAGAATTTAATAATTTTGATGTGATGTGGAAAAGGTCATCTTGACACTGTGTTGAGGGTCGTGATAATTTTGTTGTGGTGTGGAGGGGTCCGAGGGGGAACGGTAACTTTGACGTGCTGTGGAGGAGTGGTAAATTTAACTTGATGTGTATAGGATGGGTTTAACGTGGTGTGGAGGGAGGACGGTAATTTTAACATGGTTTTTAGCGGAACGGTAAATTAGACACTGTGGAGGGAGTGGTGATTTTAATGTGGAGGAGAGTGGGACCTTCATCTTGACGTGATGTTCCTAGTTCATATCAAGGTCAATGGAATATATCTAGGTTCATATATTATTAGGAATGTGTTTACGGTCTTGCTTAGTTAAATGCAATAGGTTATTACAAATTTTTTATGAGACTATATACAATATAATTATTATGCAATTGTATAATACTGCATTACAATTCTATCATTTTTTATTTTTTTCATGTTCTGTACTTGTGGTCTCAGCCCTAACTCTCAAGGGAACATTACCGATAAAGGTCATGAAGTTAGTATTTATTATAAAGTTCTTTATGTACACCCACCTACAAAAGCGCTGTCGCCTCATCAGCAGTCATGAACCCCACAAGCTTCACAATTGGAAAATGTTGTTGTGTATGGTGTTTCGATTCACGAGTCATTAAACCCCAAACTTCAAGAACCGTTTGGTGAGGCGACAGCGCTTTTGTAGGTGGGTGTACCTTTAGTATAAGCTCCAACACTCTGGGTAACATTGCCGCTAAAGGCCATGAAGTTAGTTATTTGATACATGGTGGGAAATTAACTTACCAGACATGCCAACACCATCACACCAACCTATCCCTCCCATTCATATAAACACCCAAGGAATTGAGAAACTTTTATCTGAGGTAGACATACACAAGGCGACTGGACCAGACAATATACCCTGCAGGATACTGAAGACTAACGCCAACGTTCTTGCCCCTATCCTGCAGGTTATATTCTCACAGACTTTACAGACCGGTGAATTCCCTCAAGACTGGCTTTTGGCAAATGTGACCCCAATTTTTAAATCCCGAGACAGAACCCTTCCCATTAATTATAGACCAATTTCACTTATCTCAGTCCCCTGCAAAATTTTAGAACACATAATTCATAGAGATGTAATGGACCATTTTGATAGGCAAAATATACTGATTGACAATCAACACGGTTTTCGGCGTAAACGCTCGTGTGAGACGCAGCTACTCATGACATCTTGCTGTCCCTCAATGACACAAAAATTAAACAAGCTGACGCCATAGTATTAGACTTTGCCAAAGCCTTCGACAAAGTCCCTCACCAAAGACTACTACACAAGTTAGAATTCTATGGCATACAGGGACAACTCCTTCACTGGATTAGAACGTTCTTGACTACCAAAAAGCAACGTGTAGTTCTTAACGGTAGTCAGTCTCCACCTGTTCTTGTGACCTCTCGGGTACCCCAGGGCACTGTCCTGGGTCCCCTTCTTTTCCTTTCATACATTAATGACCTCCCATTCTTACTTTCCTCTACCACTAGACTTTTTACAGACGATAGCTTAGTCTACAGACCAATTAAAGATAGGAATGACTGTCTTCGACTACAGGACGACCTACCTGCACTTTAATTAAGTTATAAGACTGTGAAGCCAAGTGGCAGATGACATTTAGACCAGACAAATGCCATCACATCCGTTTTACCCGAGCCCATAATCCCATTTCACACACATACCAACTACACAACACCAACCTCAACACAGTCACTTCCCACAAATACTTGGGCGTCTACATCTCAGCGGACATGAGATGGGACACACACATAGGTAGCATCAGGGCCAAAGCTAGTAGGGTCCAGCTGGGGTTTTTGCGCAGGAACCTCAGCAGGTGTAGGACCTAACACACACCAACATTTTTGTTTATAATACATTCGTTCGGCCACACTTACCGTCGGGACCCACACACTAACAATAATATCAATAAATTAGAGTCCATACAAAATAAAACTGCAAGATGGGCCAGACGTGATTACAGACACACTACATCAATCATATTGCTTAAACAAGACACAAAACTAGACCCATTGACAACACGAAGACAGATACACAGACAACAGATGATATACAAAATCACAAACAAGTTAGTTGACATAGACAAAGACACATATCTACACCCTACAAGTATACGATCCACTAGAGGCAGCCACAACTTAAAATACCATACATATCAGACAAGCACTGATATATTTAGGCACTCATTCTTTCCCCGCAGCATCCAAGAGTGGAATCATCTCCCATCTCACGTAGTTAATAGCCCCACTCTTGACACGTTTAGAAATAGGATCACCAATCATTACCTCCCCAATCCTAATCCTCAACCCGCCGTCCCAGACCCAATCCACCCTTATCCTAACTCCCTTCCTAATCCTCCCCTGGATCCTTAAATCCCCCGCACAACCCTCGCATATTAGGCTATGCGGAATATTTTTACAAGTTGCCACAACGCGATTTTAAATTTTTTACTATTACCAGTGTTTATATTTCAGTATTACAAACAACTTTTCTATATACCATTTGCTTAGCAAATGCGTTATAACACTTAATTATCCAGCAACATATGTAGTGAAAGACAACCGATATTTTCTCTTTCCTATTTTTATATAAAATATTTTCATATGAATATTCAGCATAATCCTTGACCATGAAAAAATTGGTGGACACGTTTATCTCAAAGATGTAACACAGAACTTAGATATGGGCATAATTAGAAGTTGCAATTAGCTTTTCGTGATAGCGAATTTGCATATCAATTGGTCACATAAATAGTGCTCAAAGCTATCAAGGCAGCAAGACTCTATTATCTCTCTCTTTGTATATATTTTATCCTTCCCTGCTCCGACGCGTACAGTACATGCCTTTCTTCCCCATCTGTCTCACGTACGTTCTATTTTCGAGGCATTCATAAAACTATATACATATATGTATTAATGCTAAACACAAAACAAATATGAGAAAATTGAATATTATGTGAGAGGGATAGTGGGCAGCATTTCATTAGCCAATCAGAGGCCGGTATTTCATTAGCCAATCACAGGCCAGCATTTCATTAGCCAATCAGAGGCCTTCATTTCATTAGCCAATCACAGACCACCATTTTCATTTTCTAATCAGTAGCA
Organism: Petrolisthes cinctipes; assembly: GCA_033782935.1. Classification (NCBI taxonomy): domain Eukaryota; kingdom Metazoa; phylum Arthropoda; class Malacostraca; order Decapoda; family Porcellanidae; genus Petrolisthes; species Petrolisthes cinctipes. The sequence continues at coordinate 46,488 of JAWQEG010006881.1, forward strand.
TGGAATATATATATTAGCCAGCCAGTGGGCCAAGCCGCGGTGGACACAATGCTTTAAGGTTCTTCCACAGTCATTCGTAGTGGTTTGTAAGCACACAAATTAAAGAATGTTAGCCGTGTAAATGTCTTATGGGTGAATTATTTAATTAGTGAGTAAACTATGCAGTGATCATCATTATATAGAGTAAAGTCGCGGCAAATAGTCCTTGACCAGTCAGTGATGGATAGCCGTGACCAACATAGGAGCGTCCGAAAACTCGAAACATTTATACCCATACTATCATCAGGCAGCTGACTGAAGCAATGAATCCACGTGTTCACAGTTCGAAACAGCTGGTCGCACCATTCCATCACAGGCTGGTCAAGGACTATCTGCCGCGACTGTACGTTGTGGGAAGGAATGGAACTTTGACCGTGGGTCTGCGCAGTATGCACCAGTAAACGCGCAGACCAATGTGGGAAAAATTAAAATTAAAAAGTTTTGGGATGAATTGATTGACTGTCTGAGAAGTTTTGAGAGAGGGAGGAGGATAGAGCTTGTAGGAGACATGAATGGGAAGGTAGGGAATGAGAGAATGTAGTGGGCAAGTGGAGTGTGAATGGGATAAATGAAAATGGTGAGCTCGGGACACTCCGGGCGTCGATCTGTGGGTCATATTCAAGAACATTCATGGTATATACGATGGTGTGGTACCGGTACGATGGCTCCATAGACAAACAATTAACAAAGCCGTCGTACCGTTACTACGACATCGTATACACCGCGGATGTTCTTGAATATGGCCCTGTATTTGTCGGTAGACATGTCTAGCTGTTCCATTTATGATATAATAGCATTGGTATAGGAAACATAATATTTATGTGACCCTCGATGGGCTATGCTGGTAAGTCGTAAGACATGGAGCAGCATAGGAGCTCCATGTCAGCGCTCACGTGGATCAATATGCGAAATAACTTCATTGTCCATTTTGTTTCATGGGATGACTATACTGGTTTTGTTATGTGAAGAGACATCAGTTTATAATTATCTTGTGCTTCGGTACGTTGTATGATGATTGTATAGTTATTACTAAGAAGCGAAGGGAATGGGAACCAGCCGATAAAACTGTTAGGAGGGTTGGCGCCTTTCCTCAAAGATTCTAATAATGTATAGATATGGATCATCTCAAGCAAACTTAATATAAAGAGTAATCAACGTAGTTATATATTACTGAAAAAGTATCTTTTAATAATAATATTTACTATTTATATATATAATTATGACACGCAAGTTTTGGAGGACATTAAATGACTTAAATATAATTAAATAGGAACCACTGCCTGCCTAGTGCCTCCTTTCAGGACTAGTGCAGTGTAGCCATGTTTGTAGAATTTTCACTAGACATGGGGAGATGTATCAAAGGGGAAATTATAATAAGATTGTCCACGAGTAAATGGGGAAATTTCTACCAGACGGAATATAAACTGACTGAATGGTAAATTTACTGTACGACTATTTTCAAGAGTAAAGAGAGAATTTTTGAGGTAAAAAGGGAAATTCTGATGTTGAAGTTGGGGATATTTAGTCAAGGAAACCTGGCAACACTGTTCAGTACTAGTGCCGCGCCCAGCTTAGTCAGAGAGAGAGTCGGATGTTGGGCTGGGCTCAAAATTATCCCATTTTACGATGGCGGAGATGGATGAAATTGAAAGGAAAGTTGTCAGTGAATTCTGTCACTTACTAGAAAAATCAAAGCAGCTGTTCAATGGCCTACGGTGAGTGGAAGTGCCTGGTAAATATTATGAAAAGTGATTTCGTCTGCTTTGTTTACATGTTCAGCAGACGACACGTGTGATGATGAGTATATAGTGATGACGTGGTGGTGAAGCTTTAATAAATGTTATAGTGACTGATTAAATGGTTAGGTTAGGTGCTAGATAGGCCAGGTTAATGATGGGATGGAGAAGAAATGTAAAGAAATGGTTGTTTATTGTGTTGACGTGTCGTGGGTGTAGGTAGTGGTTGATGACGTGTTGGTGAAGGCTTAATGAGGAAAGTAATAATTAGTGGGTTGTTAATAATTAATACTATATGACACAAAATACAGGTGATGTTATATTTAATATAGCTGTGTTGAGGTGACGGGTGATATTTCTTCAAGATCATATGACCGTACTTTCACTTTATTTCCTGGCCAATGAGGGTCATGTGTATCATCGTTCCAGTAACAAATATCAGAAAAATATATGGAAATGTTATCTCGCTTGGAATGTCATGCCGCTAAGAAATTGAAATAATTACTGGTAGTCCTTACTGAGGGTAATGCAATGCTATACCGGTATTGCTATTTCTTAGCATACTTGATACTTAATATTGTTCAGAGGTTACTTCCTCAGAGCTGTAGTGTTTTACTGGTCCTGGCATCCCGGTAAAGTTAATTGATATGAGGCGCCGCCATATAGCACCAGAAAAAGGTGACAGAGAGGTGAGACAGCAAGCAGGAGAGAAATAGAAAAAAAAGAAGAACAACTGAAAGCTAGTGGCTGGGGCCGAAGGGGCCCCCAAACCCTTAAAGTATTGCCCACATTACTAATAAGGAGTTTGTAGGGGCTCTGAAGAGTGAGGTTTATGTATTTAGGTAAATATTTACAAGTTCCCACAACAGGATTTCATAGGAAAAATTTAATTCCTAGAATGTTTTCCAATTTTCAACAAGCATAAATATTGAAAAATTAAAAATACGAGCCAAGTTTTGTCTGATCCAACCTGGATCGGGCATCCTTCGGTCTTAACCAGAGTATCAATTTGTTACAGAATGAAAAAGACGGTACCTAAGTTTAACCTAGAAGTGAGCATCTTTCAGGACCTAACCTTGGCATCCTTTTGGACCTAACCTTGGCATACTTCGGGACCTAACCTTGGCATCCTTCGGTCTTAACCAGAGCATCAATTTGTTATAGAATTAGGAAGACCATATCAGACCCCATGTTTTATACTCCAGTTTACCTTAATTGAAAGCAAAGGATGTGGAAGGTACTGGTTCTTGTGGAGTTGACGAGTCGTGGCTAGCAATTATTTCAGGGAAGTCGTCTGGGTCTTCAGGTATGGGTTCTCGATGGACTGGATGGCCTTGTATTCAAACTACTGTAAGCCTTCCAACAATCACTAATAATAACTGACCCTGGACAAATGTATTTTTCAATGAGAGGCACAAGTGTTTTTTTTTGTCTCTTTTCTGTGTTTCCCCAGTGTCTTGATCAATTAAAGGAATGACTAATAACTTCTTAGACACTCTTTTTATGCCACCGAACACCCATATTTGTGAGAGAAGACGTCCAGTATTATAGTTGCGATGTGCTAGTTTCTCTTGTTCTTAAAACCGAGCAATAGGCAGCCAAGAGTGATATGAACAACCTCCACAGACAGACGCCATACTTGCAATGGCAGCATAAATGTATGGAGAAGGAGGTATCTGTGACGTAGTCACGTGTTGCAGGTCTGTGATTGGTCGATAACGAGAAGATAGAAGTCTGTCAAAAACTAATTGGTTGGATTTGGGTTGAAGTTTAAGAATGTCCCACCAGGTAGCACTGCGGGCGTCGAGGTTATCATTGACAACCACAGTTAACCAGCTGACCTGTGTTGTGGATTCAATTCTGATCGCCGCCATATTGTTTTGTTTGCAATGACATTGAAGGGTAGAAATTGTGAGAGCAGTCACTGTAAAGTTTCTACTGGGCTTATAACTCATTTATGACGGAAATGCTACTAAGAAATATTGTACAGTAGTACAAAATGAAATAGAGCATAAGAGGTAATTAATGTTATGACGCATTTGCAAGGCAAATGGTATATAGAAAAGTTGTTTGTAATAGTGCAATATATACATTGGTAATAGTAAAATTTTTGTAATCCCGTTGTGGCAACTTGTAAAAATATTCCGGTATTTATCTAGACTACTGTATTGCCGTTTTGTAGCAGTGTTGCCAGATCCGGCAAGGTCCTAGTATTTGGCTCGGTCAGTTCCTGGTACTTTACCACGGTTATTTCCCGGTAGTTTGCCCAGGTTAGGTCCCGGTAGTCTATTGCGGTCTAGGTTAGGTAAGGTCAGGCTAATTTCAAAATGCCCCATTTGAATATGCCCTTTCTGAAGAAAATGCTATAGAAGAATAGTGTCTTGGAATTGTATAAATTAGTGGGAAAAGAAGGTAAAAACATTGTAATAGAAAACGGCAATAGAATAGATAATTACCGAGGTTTATCCCATTACTTATCTCGTTACTGGTGACTTGTCGAGCTGGAGGTATTCTCTAAAAAAGTTCCTTCTATCGAATTTTAATGAAAATCAGTAACCATATAGTTTACATAATGCACAATACCTTTATGAAGGTTTCAGTCGTCGGTCGCATCTGGTTACAGCACAATATGAAACTTCATGTATTTGCTTCTAATTTTTTCAGTCCAAAATGTCAACAAACATAATTTATTATTATGATAGTCATTATATTTTTATAAAACAACAAAGTGCAAATCCGTCATCGAAACACTAGATTACATATCGAGGGTACCCAACTGCTGGTTATGTTACATTCGTCAGGTTGGTTTCTCTCATGACATGGAATTTTCCCCAAACTTTACCCTAAAACGTTCTCCTAATACTGCAATGATCCCAAGTCATTCATATCTAACGTTGAAAATTAGCCCTATCTGTCAACAAATGTGCATTGTGACTGCAGACGTGGCGATTTCTTGTGTAATGTAATTGATTACATGCTATTTTAATTATTACGATTATAAAAACATTAGATGTAATCGATTACGATTACAAGATGTGTAATCGTGATTATAATCAGGATTACTGGAAGAGGAGTTTACATTAATAATTGCCTACATAACTATGCATTCAATATATTCTGTATTTCAACTTTATACAACCAAGTTATACTTCTTTTTGATAAAAAATGTAAATCTTCAAAACCGTTAATGATTTTATTTAGACAAAAATAAACCCATAAATGGCATATGCTCTAGCCTGCTATTAATAATTTCCGGTACCGGTATTTTAAAAACTTAATGGGAAAGACTTGAACTTCATTATGTTCATTTGTATAACTTAAATAAGTGAAGTTATTAAGTTGAGCAAATTGTGCCGTACAGTATGTGGATATACTTGATTCTTAGAACATGGATATGGAAATTAAATCTTGAAGTTTTTGTTGTACCTAATGAAAACCAGACTTTGGAAAGTCTTATCACTAAGTTGGCACCTGTCTGGCTTGAAGTATCATCATACACCCTTCCTCCTGGGAGTAGAAGGTTCGTAGTATCCACCCTGCAATCCTGGCCTTTATAGTATGTTGGATGTGGTGTTGGAAGGTGGCATTAGCATTGAGTTATATACCCAGGCATATTACATTTGGGATAGTGGTTATCACCTGTTTCTCACAGGTCAAGAGGGAGGTATTTCGAGGATTTATCTCTATATATATAAAAATTGGTTAATGTTATAAAGATATGAAGCTAATGTACTACTATTTTCCAGAGACCTGCCCCAATATGGACACAAACAATGGCAGGCATACTTTGGGCGCACCTTCGACATTTATACTAAGCTTTGGAAATTTCAACAACAGCACCGCCAGATTCTTGACTCCAAGTTTGGTCTGAAGCGCTGGCAAATTGGTGAGATCGCCTCAAAAATTGGACAGCTTTACTATCATTATTAGTAAGTTGATCAGGAAATTTATCTTTGTTACTCACTGATATTTCAGTTCCAGGTGTTTTATGGCTTTGTTTGAAGATCGGTTGGTAGGTTTGTTAGTATTTAATGTTCCTTAAATATGCCATATATTGTGCAGCAAATATATTGGAAGCTGATGTTATAGTGCAACTTAGAAGCCTTGAGATTTGTCTTTTCTTTACCTATTATTTTTTTGTAGTATTTTATATCAACTTGGTATGTTCTGCTTTACTATCTACTATACCTGGGCCTGTATCCAGCCCACCTCATTAATCCCATCTGTTCCCCAACAGCCTGCGGACAAGTGAGACAAACTACCTTAATGAGGCATTTTCATTCTATGCGGCCATTCGTGGCCGAGCATACTACAGCCGCACCAGTAAGGATGATCGCTCCGTCCAGATGTGAGTACCATTTACATTCATGCACAGAAGATTGCTTGATTCTATTACTTTTCTCTTCATGCATGAACATTGAAAATTACTCTGGGAACTCCAAAGCATGAGAGACTAATGACATTTAGGGGTAATCCTCCATGTCTGTTCAATTTGGAGTCACCAAATTGATTTTCATGATCCACCACATACTGTAGAGAAAAGTAGTAGGGGCAAATGAACTATTTTACACGAGTGTACTTATGGAGATATAATGAGGTTACACCTATCATTGGTACTTAAACCTTTTCCAAATTTTTCCTTCAAAACTAGAAGGGTGTAAAATACAAATTGGGAGTTGGTATGTTTTTTTTTTAACAGTCTAGTCTTGCCTTAGACTAATAAAGAAATGCATCCTCAGGTCAGACCTAATGGTGAAGAAACTGAGGTACTACGCCAGATTTATTGTGGTGTGCCTCCTCCTGAAACGCATGAAGTTGGTCCGAGACTTGGTCCGGGTGAGTGGCTGTGTGTACAGTACTCAGTCTATGCAGAAGTTGATGACAATATTTTAGGAGCCTTAAACCCCAAAGAGATAACTCTAAGGGGTGAGATGATGGAGGAAGTGAAGGAGTTTAAGTAGTTGGGAACAGTTCTGTGTAAACATGGAAGGAGAAATTAGGGAGAGAGCAGTGAGGGGTAGACAGGTCATAGGATTACAGGGGAGGATTATGAGGGGTAGAAGTGTTAGAATGGAAGTGAAAAGGGGACCAAGAAATAGTATAATCATGCCAACACTGATATATGCATCAGAGACATGGACATGGAGTAGGACTCATCAGTCTAAAATAGGTGCAGTGGAAATGAGTTACTTGAGAGGAGAATGTAGACTTATCAGGAGGGATGGAGAAAGTCTATCTATCTATATCTATCTATAGCCCCGACGCCTCGTTCCCTCCGGGAACTCCCCTCAAGGGGGTGGCCACGGCAGAAGTGTCTCCAGTTCTCCCTGTTCCAACACTCCCTCCTTACTTGTTCAAGCCCTCCTCTGCCCCTCATGTTTCTCTCCTTTACATACTCTTCCACTCTGTTCTGCCATCTAACCGGAGGTCTGCCTCTCACACCAGGTCCTACAACTTCACTTCCATACACCTTCTTTACAAATTCCTCGCCTTGCATTCTCTCCACATGTCCAAACCATCTCAATGTATTACGTTTCACTCTCTCAACCACTCCACACTCAATACCAATTGCCTTCTCACTCATACCACATCTCTCATATACACTCTCATTACTTTCTCCATCCCATCTAGTAAGTCCACATGCTCCTCTCAAGTAACTCATTTCCACAGCACCTATTCTAGACTGATGCGCCCTATTCCATGTCCATGTCTCCGACGCATATGTCAGTGTTGGCAGGATTATACTATTTCGTAGTCCCCTTTTCACTTCCATACTCACACTTCTACCCTTCATAATCCTCCCCAGTGATCCTATGACCTGTCTACCCCTCACTGCTCTCTCCCTAATTTCTCCTTCCATACTTCCATGTTTACACATAACTGTACCCAGGTACTTAAACTCCTTCACTTCCTCCATCCTCTCACCCCTCAGAGTTATCTCACACTTCGTCCCAGTTGGTACAGCCACTCTGTAAGGTGTAGCAAAGTCAATCACTTCAGTTTCTGCTCTTTCAAATACCATCACTTTACTTTTACCCACATTCACCTTCAATTTCCTTCGTTTACACACAGAGAAAGTAATGAGAGTGTATATGAGGGATGTGGTATGAGTGAGAAGGCAATTGGTATTGAGTGTGGAGTGGTTGAGAGGGTGAAGTGTAATACATCAAGGTGGTTTGGACATGTGGAGAGAATGCAAGGTTAGGAGTTTGTAAAGAAGGTATATGGAAGTGAAGTTGTGGAACCTGGTGTGAGAGGCAGACCTCCGGTTAGATGGCAGAACAGTGGAAGAGTATGTAAGGGAGAGAAACGTTAGGGGCAGAGTAGGATTTGACCAAGTAAGGAGGGAGTGTTGGAACAGGGAAAGCTGGAGATTCTTCTGGCATGGCCATCCCCTTGGGGGGAGTTCATGGAGGGAACGAGGCGTCAGAGCTATAGATAGATAGATAGATAGATAGATAAACATGCAAATGCTTTACAATTATGGATGTTCTCTGTTAAATATTTTTCTTTGTATAATCATTGTTTGCTTAAAACTTTTTAGTTTTGTGAAATAATATTTTTATTAGTGTACAGTACTAAGAAAGGAACACTGGGTACTGCTGATAGAGTTTGGATTTCAACCCTTGTCAGTATGCCAGATACTCTTTTCTGTAGCAACATGGATGTAATTTTATTATTAAGTATGAATGTAACCTGATACTGATTTATACCTGTCAGATGTCACCAGTGATAGCTTAATATACCCTAACAGGAGCTGAGCAAACAGATAGATGAATACACGGCGACCTACGAACCTGAGGACCAGCTGGAGTGGTCTCTGGTGCTGGCGGAGATAAAGTCTTTCATTGATGCTGACAACACCATCAATGTCCTTGATATGGACTCCAACACCATCGTACTCTCTCATAGGTACAGTGTGGTCAATGTCTAGGAACTCGTAATCATATATTACTGTAAATTTATTTCTGGTTTCTCTATGTATCCTCTCACGTAATTGTTCCTTTTTACTTTTGTTCTTTTATGTAGGTGTACCTGCATATGTGGTTTTCTCTTATTATTGTTTATACATTTTGCTTTGAAATAGTTCAGGAGTGAGAGAGTAAAAGGAATAAACAAAGCACCAAATCAAACAATAGTAACGGTAATATCATGCTTGTACAATCATTAATTATTCTGCTTTTTCTGTAAAGAACAGTGTACAGTACCAGGTAGCTAAGTTATTTGTTTATTTATACACAGACTAAGTGGACACAACACCCCACCAGTTGAGAAGGTGCCCATGATGAACCTTAGTCTACAAGAAATCCTTATTGTAGGAAATTGCAATGACCAGGTTAGTATCTTATATTTGTTCATTCAGAAATTTCTGTGTGCTTCAAGCTTTGACCAGTGCGTGATGAAATATTTTGAACCTTACATTGATTCTGGTTCTGATAATTTTGTTGTCAAAATTACACAGTACAGAATCATAATGTATGTTTGTATCTGGTGTATATGTGTTTGTGTTGGCAGGTGAAGTTCAGTGAGCTGACCATTGATATGTTTCGGATGCTGCAAACACTAGAAAGGGAACCACAGGAGGATCCTGCACAGCTCTATGATGCCTCACCTGCACCCACCAAGCTTCCATTTGTTAGTATAGTCTCATTAATTAACAAAGTATGTGTGTACTGTATTTCATTGTATCACACGTATGTGTATAGTATCTGAAAGTGTTTATGTGTGTAGTGTGCATACATACATGTGTGTGTGTATAAATTGATTAAAGAAATTGTATAAATACAGTACACTACAGTGTATTTATTTGCATGATATGTATAAAAGTGGAACCATATTGAGTCAAGCATAAAACCAACAAATTGTACCTGTAAAGTTTCAGGCAAATGGCTTAAAACCCTTTGTGTTGTTATTGGGAACAATGACAACTAGACATTGAAACTTGTACCTGCCCTACAGTGCCAATTGATTTTGAGTTAATCCCAGTGCTGTGTAAATATATCTGAGCCAGTTACCTCACTCAGGTATTGAACCCTCTGTCAACATATTTGAGACAAGGGATCTACCCACTAGACTATGTTGATAGGATTAATGGAAATAAGGTATTTCCCAGTGTTAAATAATCCACATCGTCAACAGGAGAATGGGGATGCTGGTGGCAGTGCTGGTGTGGGTGTGAGTGGCAGTGGGGGCAGTGGCAGCAGTGGTGGTGGTGTGAGTGGCACTGGTGCCAGCAAGGGAATGAAGCGGGACAACCCACACAAATACCTCCTGTACAAGCCCACCTTCTCCCAACTCATGGTCTTCCTAGCATCAGGCTTCAAAGAACTCCCAGCCAATGGTGCCATGTTACTGTACATCTCCGCTGATGGCACCTTCCCACCGGCACCCAAACATTCCCAAGACCGTGAGTTCACAACTATTTGCAAGTTCTTTTTCTATCTTTGTATCCCTTTCACCTTTGGAGAATGCTTGTTGTATTTGTACTTATAGTGGCAATAGGTACCATTGTGCAGCACCTCTTCACCTAGCTCCAATACAGGATTGTAAATTACCCCATTATGAAAGCTTTCTTGTTCCCTTTCACTGTTGAAGTTTGTTCAAGTGTGCAGTAATGCAGCTCATGGGTATCAATACATAAGCCACTGTTCAGTGGCTTTTGTGAAGTAGTTGCAGAAGTATAGATTGAAAGGTCACAGTGTATTGCTTATGCCTTATAGTATTAAGAATTTGCATAGTGTATCTGGAAAACTTTCCTTACAGTTTATTTATATTAGAATTTTTTGACCCCCTAACACAGAAAGATATATACTGTATACTGAGGCAAATATTTACTTATGGAAAGAGTATTACTCCTATTTTTCCTCAACCCAGCTGGGTATGACTACGGCGGGGTGATCACAAACAGCAAACGTGACAGTGACCATGGAGCCAGCAAGCGCAACTCTTCCCTCAAGGATATGCACTGCTTCTATCCAGGGGATCTTTATGCCTTCACCCGTAAGCCTCTTTTCCTGGTGGTCGACTCTGAGAACTCTCTTGTCTTCGCCAACATGCCCAGATACTTTGGTCAGCCCCTGGTGGTTCTCATGTCAGCCCAGGACTCCCCTCCACAGTTCCAGGGTTAGTGAGGAGGAAATCTAAAGTGGGATGGGTGAAGCATGAGGGTGGATTAGGGTAACATAATTATTGCATTTGTTTCAAGTAAAGTATGGATCTAACACTGGTAAGAATGGTTCTAAAATCTATTAAGTTAAAAAGCATAACCAGTCCTATTCAATACTGATGTTGATTGTAAATTGAACTTTTAAGTACAGTACTGTGAAATTGGTATGAAGGAGAACTTTGAACTGAAATGAAGTTAATGTTAAGTGTTAAATACATTTGGAAGTAAGAATGATGTCACCATCCCGGGCCTAACAGAGCAGCACCACCGAGGAAACCTGTTCACGCTCTTCCTGCATTCTCCGTTGATGGGCATGTGTCTTGTGAGCTCCCTGTGTGATGTGCCCATGAATCTGTGGGAAAAGTGTCAGGCGCTGGTCGACCGATTCATCGCTGAGGCCTCAAAGTTACTCACACGCAGCAGAAATGCTGGTATGTCCTCATCTGTATGTCCAAATTACTTATCATGCAGACTGTGAAGCTGCTCTAGCTTTGTGTGGTGACTTTCTTTGGATTTAAAAGTTGTGTATCAAGGCAAACAAAATCTGACAGTGGCAACTTATTGAGGGATCTTCACTACCTGACTTTGACCTGTTCCTTCCCACTTAATTCTCACTCTGCATTGAGTGATTAATACAGCTTGTATTTGTTAGGCGCATGGCCAGAGCTTGATCTTGTAAGAGGTAAAACTCAATTATTGTCAAGTGTGTGGTTTGTGGATTTCTTGCTTTGCCTGTTGTCCTTTGAGTTGAGAGGCCCATTAGATAGATAGATTGATGGTTATGGACCACAACTTATGTTGGATTTAATAAGGAATAATGTATAAATAAAATTTGAATATAAAATATCACCAAAATATTATAATCTAATGGTAAAATTACTGAAGTCCACTGGATTATCTATAAATAGCTATTGAATGGTGGTTGTGAACTAGTTGGAAGCTTGATAATTAAGTCCAATATAAAATGGCGTACTGTATTGAGAACTGCAAATATGCCTCTGACATAGCATTAGTGGGCTTCCATGTTTATAGCTTGCCTCATGACTGTCCTGTGCTCCTTTTCTTTGAAACCAGTGTGCTGTCATATTGAAGTTTGTCATCATAAATATTATATTATAAGCTATCCCCACGATTAGAGGGTGGAGGAGTATATTAGTGAATGGAGGAGGAGGACTTGACCAAGCAAGGAGGGAATGCTGGAACAGGGAGAACTGGAGGCTCTTTTGCTGTGGCCACCCCCTTGGGGGGAGTTCCCGAATAAAGCGATGCGTCAGAGTTATATATAGACAGATAGAGAAGTGTGTATTTATCTTGGCTAAGAGGTACAGATCAGCTGTTAAGCATAGAGCTGCTCTTCATATATAAACTTCAGTGTCCTAATATAATGAAGCCTCTACTATTTAGGGATATTTTAAAAGATTGTACAGTGATGCAATGCTAATCGGTACCTAAATCTTATCACTGTCATGAATAAAGAACCTTGAAACAGGCTCTCCATACACCAATAGTTGGTAAATTAGGGTAAACTGGTGAGGGATATGGAGCAATGGCCTCATATACATTACTGTGTGTACAGTTATCTTGGAACTTACAGCAGTTGTATGGTGTTTGGATATGTTGAAAGACTTTGAAATGTACTGTACACTGTATATGTATTTTGTTTAATTTTTAATCTTGAGTGGCTCTCACACGATCAATATTTATTGTTAATATTTAGATATTGATAGTGTGAGGGCGATATTGATGGTATTGACAATACAAACTACTGTATTGATGAAATCAGCATTGACGGGTTTGGAAATATTTTTTATATTGGCGAGTATTGCTAATACTGATTCCAGTGTTAACGGTCAGCCATGGTGAGTGGATATAACAGCTTTCTGTTAGTATATACCTGCTCAAACAAAAGCAGACATTCGGGATTTACTACAAAGTTTTATACATGCATATAAAGATTTGCCCATGTTATGGGATATCACTGCAAGAAACTATATTGACAAAAATAAGAAATATGAAGCATACGACAAGCTCCTTCAAATTTTCAAAAATATTAAAAAAGATGCAACTGAGCAAGTTGGTATGGGTGTACTTCTTTCTTTTCTTTATCCATTCTTTTGTCCATCTTCTCTGTTTTATAGGCTCATTTTCTAATACAAAAGCCAATAGATGGCAGCACAAGCTTTCTCTACAGACATAATTATATCCTGTCTGCAAAAGATAGTATGCATCTTTTCATCGACACCTTTCTACTGACCGATAGTCAGAAAAGCGGAGCGAAAATATTGACCGTGTAAGGCTGGTATTGTCAATACTTGAAATATTGACAATACTGTAAATATTGATCGTGTGAGGGACGTTTTAGAATTTTTGTTTTCGTGTACATGTATTTCTATTTTATGTTACTACAGTATGCTGAATATATTCTTAACCAACAGACCCATCATTCCTGCAGTTCTTTGGAGATGACTTCCTGAGACTCCTCACCCTCAGATTCATCTTCTGCTCCACCGTACTTAGAGCACACCGCGCATTCAAGGTACAGTATGTCGTTTGATTTCATCCATTTATTACTTCTTTGCCTTTCTCATGTAACTTATGTTTCCTTTCATATACTTTACTTTTGGTGTTTCTAATTTTTCTAAAGCCTTGACACTGGAACAGTATAGTAATAAATATTTTGATAAATTTATGCTTTAACCCATCATGGCTTTTTGATAAAAAAATTTGACATTCATGGTTATAAACCGAAGTGTGCTGGTTTGAATCTTGGCCATGACTGAGGACATGTGCTATGTAACTGTTCCAGCCTATCAAAGTAGAGAATTCATTACAGGTGAGGAGTTAAACTCATATGAAATGAATTCATGAAATTTTTCAACCTTTTGCATTATTATCTTGCTTTATCCATCATGCACTTTCTTTTCCCTTCAAACCTATAATTAGACATGTTTTGTGCTTTGGTCCTTTGGTGCTGAAAGTTGGTGTACTTATGATGTCTGTATCCTGAACAATTCTCTCATTTTATAGCTTGTAATCCTATTGGCACAAATACATTAGAAGGTACAGTGTTACCTTGGTTCTCGAACTTAATCCGTTCCAGAAGGCAATCTCGTACGGTAATCTCCTTTCAATGGCGCTGAAGAGAAAGCTTTCAGTTGATATTTGTAATGATGAAAAGAAAAGACAGATCATCACATTACATGTAAAAGTTGATATTGTTAAGAGAAAGGAGAAATGATGGTAACAATTGGCCATGCTTTAGGGTTGATCCAAACAACTGTAGCCACCAATGTTATGTCTATAACTATATCATCAGTCGGGTTATTTCTGGGGTTCGGGCCACGACAGCTTAGTTTGACAACCGAGACTATTTTTCTCAAACAATATGTTCGAGAACCGAGGTACAGTCGGCAAAAAAAGTTTCGTTACCATCCCTAAAACAGTGTGATGTAATGCTGGTACGCCTGACTGGTGAGTGTCGTACCTCCGCCACCCTCCGGCCTCCATAATAAGTCCGTGCCCCTGGCCAATGCCCCTCAGTGTGTCATGGGCAGCCAAGTAGGAATGACGTTCTTTCACTCAGTGCTATATTTTCTGTGTATTTCACGGTTATTCTTGTTCTAAAATACTCAAAACGCATTTCCTTATGTTTAATAATGAATAGTTAAATAGTAAGAGTTCTTTAACACTCAAAATTTAATTTAAAATCAGCTAAACTTTTGATATAAAGAAGTTGACACTGCAGGGGCAATGACAATTCCCGTCCAGCATGTCCCGGATGACACGAGTCACGGCTGCCCAGTGGGTGGAGTACCAACCCTACCGGGCTTACCCATGGTAAAATTAACGTAGGGGTGGTAACGAAACTTTTTTTGCCGACTGTACCACTGTAATTCTTTTAACCAGGAAGGTACACACTCCATCCCCAAAAGAAATTACCTTTGGATATTTGGGTCTTAACAGTATGACATAAGGGATGAATCACCTGAACATTTCTCTAAAAAGTACAATATTCACTGTGTTCATTTTCATGACCATTACTCTTTTTTACTGTTATTTTTATTTGGTGAGTGTGTACTACACACCAATATTTACGCCTTGCAGAAATATCAATTCCGCATGTTTTTGGTGCCTGCTATACTTTTGCTACCACTGCTCTGCTTATTTATATTACCTGTGTGTTTTTGCTTAGGCATTTTAGGACTGTAATTGCGTAGGGTTACTTGAAGCACTCGGTCGAGAACTATGAAGTTCCAAAACGTCCTGAATACATTTAACATGAAAGTCCATTACTGGTCTGCTTTGCACCAGATGGGTTTGGAAACTGTTCATTATGTGAATCATTTCAATGCTTATTTGATAATTTATGATATTAATGAAAGTGCTTTATTTCATGCATAATAACGAGAATGCTTTATTTCATGCGTTGTAATTATTTAGCTTATAACTTAGACATACAATAGTACTGTATCATCGGAAAAGCTTTTCTGATGGCAATTGCATTACTCTATTATAATTATACTGTAGCAATATAGAAAATGTAGTATATGTATCTAGTGCTGAGCCTTACCAACTGCTAATCCTTGGGTGGTTTTGAATTCTTGTTTCTCATTTGATGTATTTTATAAATTATGATGGGATGATACTTCCTGTATGGACTTATTCCTTATAAAAAGTGAATAACTTGTGCTGCTATATTCATGACCAAACAGGTGCACTGAAATGACTGTTTAGCAATATAGTAATAAAATTCATAAACCTCATTAGACTAGATACACTGTACAGTACTGGAATGTAATAGGTATTGGTCAGGTAAGCATAATTAGAACACTGTTTGATTCCAGTTGTATAAAAACAATATGCATGATTTCCTTTTTGTGCTTGTAGCTTCTGAAATACAGTAATTGTTACTCTTTCAATTTTATATTTGTGACATTACACTGCTTTTTCTAAACTCATACAATGACTGACCCTCTACAAGCGTCTGGGAAAGGGGTTAACATTGTGTTGTTGCAATCATGAAATATACAAATACATTATACTATGTCATAGTTCTGGGATATCTTTTTTTATGAAATTATATGATGCTTTGGTGATACAGAACTAGAACTTGAGTTTCAAACTGTAGAGAGAGAGGAGTGCATGGCTTAAAAGTTTTTGCATGCTTGCTGATGATGATTCTTTAATAACATTATTGTGTTATGTTTACCAGTTGCTTTTCTGTGTGTCTGCTTAAACCATTTGATTGAATAATTCCAATCACCCAACAAAGTGCCATTACTTCTAGGGTTCACTGAATCTCATACAGGATGTGTTTTTGCAGAATGCAAATTTGGTTGTTTAATAAAAATGATTACCTGTATTGCAAATGTCGTAAATTTTGCATCATACAGTACAGATTTTGTTGTAACAATCTTGTACTTTAATTTTCATAGCATTATATCCTCTTTCCATAGCATATTTTTCAAATGTTTCATTCTGTTTCACTATTTAATGTGGGAAAAAGTAATTTTATTTGTTGGGACTGTAAATAATGTAGCTGACATCTCTAGAATAATACAGTAGATACAAGGAAGGAAGCTCCATCACTAGTGGTTCATATGGTTCAAATTTTGGCTATCCCAATTGGTTAAAACAAAAGTGAAAGTCAATTATTCCGAACCATGCTGATGTTGTTTCTTGACTCGGTTGAATGCAGGGTAATTTATGTGATATTTATTGATTGTCCTAAAGAAAGTTATCTATTTCTGTTTGTCACTTATAATATATTCTTTTCTCTATCTGCACCTGTTATGAATGGCTGTAAATATTGCTGGTATGTACTTGGATTTGTGTTGATAAGTATTTTCATAATCTGACAAAAAAAAAGGAAGGCATAATTATCATCAAGCATGGTGTCACAATCCATAAGCATAGCATTTTGTAGTTTTCATGAATCCATATGATGTTCAATACAAATATTAGATTTCAACAGTTATTGTAATATGGAGACCACATAGATCATTACTGTAGAATGTAGATCTCCTGTACTTGTTAAAATTCTTGGAAGAAAGTGAGAAATAATTGTCTAATATGTACATGAAAATGAGTAGTGTACCATTGGTGAAGAATGTGAGATGAGCATGTGGTGTTACCTGCAGGGTCGACAGTTCTACCCACGGTGCCACCCAAGTTTGCCTGAAGGTGAGGTATTGGACAACCCTGGACTGTACAGTGTTGTATTGGAGCTGGCTGCCACCCTCGATGTGTCACACCTCTTCTTTGACACGCACGATCTCCAATGACCCCCCGCTGCCTGCTGACTGGGGCCCGGGGTGGGCTCTGGCGCGGCCATCTTTAGTGAGGTTCACAGACTCTCTAACTGGTTTGGCTCATTGTTGGTGAGTTCAGGGGAGCGTCGGATGATGCAGTTTGCTAGTGATCGTGTGACACAGGTTGCAGATGGTGCTGGGAGTTTTGTGGCCCATTCACATCTGCAGGGGAGTGTTGTAGCACGAACCAGGGGTGGCGGACGAAGTGGTGCAGCAGCAGATCTAGATATCCATGCTCAGAATGGAGTGAGGTTTGTTAGGAGAAGAAGTGGTGGGCAGATGTGCCAAGGTAAGGGCAAAGGCAAAGGTGCCAGTGGAGGAACATCATCTGCCAGTGGTGGAACATCATCTGCCAGTGGTGGAACATCATCTGCCACCTTGAGCCCACCACCCACTGGGGCTGCCACAGCTACCACTGACCTTAACTGGAGCCCCCTTCCCAGACGACACGGTGTTGCATCAGAGAGTCTTTGCGTGGCTCTGTACTGTGATGACAGTTGGGATGATAGGGCTGCAAATGAGCGTGCTAGTGGTGCCTGTTGCCCCCGCCCAGTTCCTGTACCGAGCACACCCAGGCATGCCCGCTCCACCCTCAGAACTCTCACCTTTGCTGATGAGAAAAACATCCCAGCTCTTGAAGCTGAGAATGGAGATCTCTCCCCGCCCCCCAGCCCTGGCTTGCACCTGCGCCCTTTCACAAACCCACGTGACACACCTACACACCACCCGCCGCCTCTGCCCTCTCCAGCACATAGAATTACTCGACCCCCTGCCCATGACCTGACCCTGGAGTCCCTGCATGACTTGAATTGGCTGCAGCAGATGGAGCCACAAGACCAGGTCCTGCTGGAGGTCCACGTCATCTGGTCTATACTTTCTCTCATGGTGGTTCTCCTTGCCTGCTACACACTACACCACCAGCCCCTCACTGGCTAACACCACCACTAATACCAAAGAGGGAAGGAGGGGAAGCAGGAAAGTGAGGGGAGAGGAAGGGAATACTAACAAAACAAATGTAACTCGTAAGACGTGCCAAGTGAAGGGATTAGTGAATGAGTGAAAGTGAAACTGTGAGAGATGTCATGAAAAGATGAAAGAACAGAATCCCAGTGCTGTATATTTGAAAGTTAATCATGAATGAAAAGGATTAATGTCCGTAATAATGTTTTCCATTCCATTATGAGTACTGTATATTGAATGTGTGTGTGTATAAGGAAAGTTCTTTAATGAATGGAGAAAAAGACTACGTTTACATGCAAATCATCACAATTATATGATGATGATGATAGTTGAAATTCATTATATGAGCATGATTATGTATAAGGAATTATTAAATAATGCTATTTGAAACCAAAATAAGAAAAAAATGGAAATGTCAGATATATCCTTATGAAGTAAAATCCAGAATTCTGTTAAAAGATATGTAAAGAAGCAACACAGTATGCTCGTATATATGAGGTTTATTATAGAAGAAAGATATCCTTATGGACAGAACAAAGATCCGACAAACCAGTGCAATAATAAAAATGTAAACAGAGGAAAGAAGGAAACCTAAGCAATAGTTGTAGCATTTATGGAGTTCTCTAGCCACAAAGGCATGGGATCATATTCTTATTCTCTACTTTCGTGTGGGATGGATTGTCTCTTTGGTGTTAAGTGTTAATCAACTACTGTATTTGTACATTGCCTGGAGAAACTGTTCTTTAGACTTTTTTTGTTAAGTAACAATACAACAGAAGATAGTACGAAAAATGAGAAATGAATGAAAACTTTTTCAGTTAACAGAAGCAACATCGGTCAGCTTTTTTAGTTTCACATCTTTGTGTCTTTCTATAAAAGTGATTTTTTGTGGGTTCTGTAATTGGAAATTGCTGGAGATAGAATAGGTGTGCAATTTTCTGTGATAATTTAAAATAAATGCACACCAACAATAGCATACCTGGCTTTATCAGTGAGCATTAACTATACTAATTGTAGAAAGCTACACGTGCACCATCGAGTCAAACTGTCCTTCTCAAAGATGAGGATAATAATTATGGCAGATAAACAAGAAGATATTGTACACTGTAACCCACACTCAGAATTTCAGTAGTATGGGTACATATATTGTATGTTTGAGTCTGTACAGTTCATGTATGTAAGTGTGTATGTGTGTGTGGAGGAGAGCTGAAGTTCGTGTGTTTCCTTTCTTGGTTTGACTCCTGTTTAACTGTTTTACTGGATCAGTTCTCTCCTTGTCGATCTTCCTTTGTCTGTTCTCTTCCAGTCTCCAGTTATGTGCCTTTATCATTGCCTCCACCATTCCTTCATTTACCCATACCTTACCTTCCGCTTTTACTTTTCCCTTTCTCTTTTTGCCCTTTACCTTTCCTTTGTTCCATTCGTTACCTTTCGTTTTTTCCTCCATTTAACCATCTTGTTTGCTCTCCTCCCTCTCACAACTTCCTCTTTTCCTTTCCCCATTGCTAGTCCCTATCCTTGTTGTCCCACTATCTTTCCCTGCAACTCTCCTAGTCACTATATTCCTCTCCAGATTCCTCACCATTTCTTTCTCCATTTCATCCTCCCTGTCCACCACAATTTTCCTCATTCTTGACCCTCTATCCTACCCTCTCCCTTCCAACCACCACAAGACGTCACTGCCGATACAACAGTCACGACCCTGTCACTGTACATATATGTGTCATTGTATTCCAAATCTTGTTATTTATATTTGTGACCAGAACTCAGATGCAGAAATTAAAAATCCCTGTAGAGTAAGTCTTAGTAGATTTATAATATATTTTTCTCTTATGGAGGGTAAAGTTTGAGGTTTATTTACGGGGGTGGCACTGAAAAGACTAAATATTTGAGCTGTATCTCAACAACCCAAAAAATCAGGAAAAGTAAGGGATACTGAGGGAAAGGGAAATAGTGTAAGGGGTCAGATTAGGGGAGATACTGTAGTCTAGGGCACTGGTTCTCAAACTTCTTAGCCTACAACCCCACAGATTAACATTAAAACAAATGTGTTTCCAACTGTTTTAATATGACGGAATGCAAGGCTTACATTTTTTGTGAATTATTTTTCAATGCTTATATATATATACTCTTTTTGTTATAAATCTCTGAATTATAATAAACAAGATTTGTCGTATTTTTAGAAATTTAGTCATTGTAGTTTGTGATGTGTTTTTTACATTTAAAAAATCACCTTGTGACTCCCCAAAAGCTATAAAGTGACCCCAGTTTGAGAACCACTGGTCTAGGAGAGGTAGCGAGTTGCATTGGGGGATGGAAGATAGACTTGGGTGTTGGAGAGAGTGACTTTGAGGGAAGGAGAGATAGAAGTGGTGAGATAAACAGTTATTGGGAGAGAGTGGCAAAGAGATGGATAGATTGTGGTGAAGAAGTAGACTAGGAAGGAGGATGTAGATGGAAGGTTAGGTAAGGGGAAGTGAGGTGATAGAGAGGGTGGGGTGGGAGGAGGTGATTTGGGAAAAGGGATATATCAGAAGTGGGGTTTACTTGAAGGAAAGGGAAGCTGATTAGAGGGAGATGGGAGATAAAGGAGGGTAAATAGTTAATTTCTTGTTGGATACATCTCTTGACCACCTGCCTGCCTGTTAAAAATAATATTCTGTGGAAAAAGTTATATACTGTATGAATATAATTATTATGAATACAGTACTGTATATGAATGTTTATGCAGAGATCTACCAATTTTACAAGAGAGCATGAAAAGCAGTAGTTTAGCTTAGGTCTTTCTTCATGTCTGTCTTGGGAGAATATGCTGATGGAAATGTTGCTGCTAATTGATAAGATTTTTTGATAAATTATTAGGTTCTTTGTCTCAGAGTAATAGTTGTGTGTTTTTGAAATACTACATCTACTTTACACAGGAAAATTCACTTATTTCTCTTTGTCATGATACACACATATACGGTATATGTGACTTTCACATAGATGAAATAAATTCACACACAGTAGTAGCTTTCTTGTTTCTTGTTTACTTACATTACTTAAATATAATGAGCATGTATAAACAATTACTTAATGTAAACACAATATAACTCAACACAATTATAGTCTCATTTGTAAAGTGCATCCTACACACATAAAGATATGTATTGTACTGTCTTGCTAATGCAAGGAAAGTAACAATAATCCTTCATTCTATTGTACACACACACACACACACACACACACACACACACACACACACACACACACACACACACACACACACACACACACACACACACACACACACACACACACACATACATACAAACACACACACACACACACACACACACACACACACACACACACACACACACACACACACACACACACACACACACACACACACACACACACACACACAATCTCTCTCACACACACACACACACACACACACACACACACACACACAATCTCTCTTTTATTCTGATGCCTCAAGACTTTAACTAACCATTCTAAATTTCCATGATATGCCCTATTACTAAATGCAATGTATAGAGTACTGTATCTTAGATATAGAATTAATTGTTTTTAATATCATCAAAAATATTGTTAGAATGATACTGAATGGAAGAAAGCTTGGTCACATTGTGGTCTTAACTACTTTAATATTATTTTGAATTTAGATTCTCATTTCCTTTTTGAGTCATGTGGTGTAGTAATGAGGTCAGTTAGAGTTGATAAGGACTCGCTTTCATTCGTCTGGGCTACAATTTTGTCATTTTATTATTTTTAGATATTTTCCTCTGAAAAAAGTGCTGCTGTTGGAATATTATTGTACAGTAATTGGAGGCCCCACCCATCAATTTCGTTTAACAGATTCTTGTATTATTTGCTTCTAGAAGGGAGAAATATTGATCTACAGTTTTGTTTTATAATGCATAGCATATTTCCCTTTCAGGAAATATTTAGGTGTTCAGTTTCCTGTATGTGCAAGATAGTTTATCTAGAGACATGTTAATGGGTTGTGCTGCCAAATCAACACAACCAGTTATTCCTGTGTGTTGAAATGGTGTGTTAACTTCTTGCTGGTCTTGTGATGTTGAAGAGAACAAGGGTTACAAAAGCAGAGAGCTATGGTACTGTATCAGGACATTCTGGTGGTTTTATGGCTTGTAGCACAACTGATTATGTATTGTGGGTGCCAAGTGAAGTATGCAAGTAGTGTCTGCAGCATTTAGATTTCCAGTATCTCCTTATCTTTCATGTATCTTTTAATTATCTATGTCTTACCGATACTACTTTTCCTCTCCCGTGTTTCTCCTTTCCACCCTTCCTTCATGTACTACAACATTTCCCTGCCTCTATCCTTTCACTCTTTTCTCCTCTCTCCTTCTATTCATTCACCTTCTTTTCCACTCACCAAAAACTTCATAACCCAATGAGTGTGTGCATGTGTGATATAGATGAAAGAACACAGATTTGGAATTCTTGAGTTTGTAGTTAGCATACAAGACAGTACAGTATAAGTTTTTGGTACGAAAATTTGTCTTTCAAGGTTTAGGTTAAGTTTTGTGATTGTCAGTAATTTATTTAGCTAAGAGTTACCTGATAGTGGTAATATTATTGTAGTACAATACTATGATCCAAATATTGTGATCAGTATTTTGTGTTTTTAATCTAGTGTTTTTTATCATTATATTTATTGTGATTGTACTGTGTATAGTTTAGTCATTGGAGTCTTTGATTATGTTTCAGTGTACAGTAGTGTTGGTTTTATTATCACTATAATATTTATTGATTTTTGTCGCTGTTTGACAATTTAGTCACTCTAGAATAAGTCTGTGAGTCATATCACCATATAATTCGGGCCACTTGATTATATTTAATGCAATATTTGTGTGATTTTTGGCATTCTTTTGATGGCCCCCACTTGCTTCCCCCTCACTCTGCTGTCTGCCTGGATGCCTCTTGTCAGAGGTTTTGATATTGAACAGATGTACAAGTGTTACATCCACACAAAATCCTTAGAAGCATGGTACTTGAATGACAATATTGAATTAGATTATATACAGACAATACCATTATAAACCCTATTAACTAGACAGCAATGAACTTGGAAAATCCCGCCACTGTCTGGTAGGTAGTATGGGATTAACATTATTATTCCCTTGGGATGCAGTTCAATTGAATGTGATTTTGTAGCAATTGGAATTTTATTTAGTTTATCATCTGGGGTCAAGTTTCTACCAAAATACTACCAGCATCATGTATCCATGATTAATTATCTGTTAGATATGAGAATTTTTCATGTAACAAGAAAAATTTCTGAAGTTAGCCAGAGTAAAATTTAAGATAAGGGGGTTACAGACCCCCTTGTCTAGATTTTTAACAGTTGAAGTGGATGGAGAACTATTTAATTGCTAAAGTCATAACCATGATGTTGATAGGAAGCATCTGAGTTTGGATCATGATTTTACACTAACCAGTTCAAGTCCTGCATGTCTTATGAACTCAAAGCATCACAATTGTGAAACTATGTATTGTTTTGAATTTATGAAAAGTTGGCTTGAGCTGTTGGGTGTGTATCATAACTGGAAACTATTTCAATTGACCTCTTGCCTCACACCTGGGAAGTTGATTATGGTACCATCCTTTTATCTGCTTTGGGTTCCACCTCTGCACTACATTGGTGTGTCTGTTACTCCTTGATATAATTGCATACAGTACTTTTGACATCCCCCTCCCCCTGAGTATCACTGAAGCTAATGCATTATAGTTTACCTGGCACAATAAGGGATATCAATTGTATTATTCCTCTTTCCCTTTCCTTTGTTGTACTATATTTAGAGTCAGAGTTGAGGTTTGAAAGTGAGAAAGCCTTATTCCTTGAAGTATATTCCAACAAAAAGTGCCTGTCCTACTGTTCTCCAAACATTTCATTACTACCAGTACAGTGAACACTTAGTGGTGCAGAGGTAAGTAACAGTCTCACAGAAAGGTATCATTACCAATGTTAAACTTTGTTTTAAAATACAGTACTAGACAAAGTGCTAGAGATTTAATGTCGTTAGTATATTATATTTTACCACTGTACCAGCATCTGGCATTGTATATCCATTGAACCACTAGAGCAGGTAATGAAACTTGTGTGAGAGACTGTCCAGTGGTGTAATGTACAGTGAAAGACAAATATGGCCAATGAAGTGGTGAATACATCTCATGGAAGGAAAACATTTTGGTACACCATAATATTGATCCTGGCAGGGCTTTCAGTATGTTCTGTTCAATGTCTGTGAAGTGTATAATTGTCAGCCATAGCCAAGACCATAATTTAACTTCTTAGACTGTACGATACACCCAGGCCAGCTATCTATCTATCTATAGCTCCGACGCCTCGTTCCTTCCGGGAACTCCCCCCAAGGGGGTGGCCACGGCAGAAGTGTCTCCAGTTCTCCCTGTTCCAACACTCCCTCCTTACTTGGTCAAGCCCTCCTCTACCCCTCATGTTTCTCTCCTTTACATACTCTTCACTCTGTTCTGCCATCTAACTGGCGGTCTGCCTCTCACACCAGGTCCCACAACTTTACTTCCATACACCTTCTTTACAAATTCCTTGCCTTGCATTCTCTCCACATGTCCAAACCACCTCAATGTATCACGTTTCACTCTCTCAACCACTCCACACTCAATGCCAATTGCCTACTCACTCATACCACATCTCTCATACACACTCTCATTACTTTCTCCATCCCACCTAGTAAATCCACATGCTCCTCTCAAGTTACTCATTTCCACAGCACCTATTCTAGACTGATGAGCACTACTCCATGTCCATGTCTCCGACGCATATGTCAGTGTTGGCAGGATTATACTATTTCGTAGTCCCCTTTTCACTTCCATACTCACACTTCTACCCTTCATAATCCTCCCTAATTTCTCCTTCCATACTTCCATGTTTACACATAACTGTACCCAGGTACTTAAACTCCTTCACTTCCTCCTTCCTCTCACCCCTCAGAGTTATCTCACACTTCGTCCCAGTTGGTACAGCCACTCTGTAAGGTGTAGCAAAGTCAATCACTTCAGTTTCTGCTCTTTCAAATACCATCACTTTACTTTTACCCACATTCACCTTCAGTTTCCTTCGTTTACACACAGACTGAAATTCGTCCACCACTCTCTGTAAATTCCTTTCATTCTCAGCCATCAGCACAGTGTCATCAGCAAACAAACTTGCCACCAGGGACCAAATTGCTTCATTCAGCCTCAACTTCACCCCTAGACCATTCACTTTGGCTTTCACCTCTCTCATACAACCATCCATATATATATTGAACAACCATGGTGACATAACACACCCCTGTCTCAGCCCTACACTGATATTAAAACTCTCACTTAGATCACCCTCTACCCGTACACATGCTTTTGCATCTGCATAAAAAGCCTCAATGCCTTTCAGCAAAGGCCCCCCAACACCATAAATTCTCAACACCTCTGTCATAGCTTTCCTATCAACTCTATCGTATGCCTTCTCCAAGTCCATGAAGGCAGCATACAACTTCTTACCCTTCCCAATATATTTCTCCACTATTGATTTTAATGCAAATATTTGGTCCACACATCCTCTACCCTTTCTGAACCCTCCC
Source organism: Petrolisthes cinctipes (assembly GCA_033782935.1). Taxonomy (NCBI): domain Eukaryota; kingdom Metazoa; phylum Arthropoda; class Malacostraca; order Decapoda; family Porcellanidae; genus Petrolisthes; species Petrolisthes cinctipes. Next base: position 72,334 of record JAWQEG010006881.1, read on the forward strand.
TGCTCCTCACTAACTTTATTCCCTGTTACATCAATCAGTCTCTCAGTAAGAACCTTTCCATACACCTTCCCTGGTACACTAAGGAGGCTTATTCCCTTATAGCTACCACACTCATCCTTACTCCCTTTCCCCTTATACAAAGGTACAATTATGGCTCTCCTCCAATCCTCTGGCACCTCTCCCTGCCTCCAAGCCAATGTACACATAAGCAACATCCACTCCACCACTACCTCCCCCCCACACTTTAACATTTCAGCAGTTATCCCATCCATCCCCGGCCTTTCCCATCTTCAACTTTCCTATTGCTTTCCTAACCTCTTCCCTTCCTATTTCTCCCTGTACATCCTGTCATCTACCACCTGCCAAAATCCCCATGCATGTCACCACCGCCTCCTCTCCTGTCCCCCCATTCATCAACCGATCAAAATGCCTCTTCCACACTTCTTTCACTTCCTCACTTCTACTCACAGTAACTCCATCCTCTCTCTTCATTCTCACACTACCAGACTTTCCTTCTCTTTCTCTTTTCACCTCCTTCCAGAATAATTTCTTGTTCGCTTTAAACTTTTCACTCGGCTTCATACCAAACTCCTCATCCACTCTCCTTTTACTCTCACTCACCATCCTTTTCACTTGTCTCTTACACACATTATATTCTCTTTTCCATCTCTCTCTTACTTCTTCCGGCACATTCCTCTGTAATGTTCTCCTATATGCCTTCCTTTTCTCCTCTATGGCATCTTTCACTTCTTCTGTCCACCAAGCACTCCCTTTCTTGCCCCTCTTCTGTGTCTTATACCCCACTACCTCTGCTGCTGTCCTCAATACTATCGTCTTAAACATTTCATACACCGCATTCACTCCCACTCCCTCCCCTATCCCCATCCTTACATCCCCCAGCACCTCACCCACCCTCCTCTTATATTCCTCCCTATACTCTTCTACATCTAATTTCCCACTAGCCACCTCCCTCTTATTCCTCACCCCTTCATCCCTCCTACTATACTCCCACTTAACCCTAACCTTCATTCTCACCAACACCGCAAAATGGTCGGAGCAATGGACCATTCCTCTCACCACTTTTGCGTCATACACATCCTTCCTCAACCTTTCATCCACTGCCACATAGTCAATCAAACTCTTTTGCTCTCCTCTCTCATCCCTTCTCTTCCATGTATACCTGTGGATCATCTTGTGCTGAAAGGTGTTCGCCAAGAACAACCCCCTCTCAGCACAGACATCCACTAGATACTCACCATTCTCATTTGTTCCTTCTACACCCCATTTACCCACAATATTCCCCACTTCCTCACCTCCCACCTTTCCATTCATGTCTCCCATCATCACTACTCTCCTTCCATTATCAATTCCTCTCAGACATGTATTCAATTCCTCCCAAAACACACTCATCTTCTCTCTCCCCGTCTTACTCTTTTCATTCACTGGTGCATAAGCACACACCCAAGCATACTTCACCAAGCCAATCTTTCCAGTCATCCATACTATTCTTGACCCATTCCACCCATGTCCATCCACTCCCTTCCACACCAGGCCAGCTAACTCTCCCTTGATACTCCCTGCCCTCCCTAACATGTACAATTTAGTTAAACACACATACTGCTCCAAAATTTGTCACCAACCATGCCATGCCCCCTACATCTACACTCCTTCACCAGACACACATTCTTCCTGTCACCAAACCCACTCTTTCCCGACATCTACACTTCCACTTCCACTCTACAGTACTGGTCAAACACACTTGCAGACAGAGTGCCATCACCACCGCCACCACAACTACTTCTCCCAGGATATACTATTTGTAATGTGCCTCAGCTCTCGCCTCTCTATTATTACCTCATCATTGCTCCTCTCCTCTAGTCAGTAAAACGCCATGAATGTGAACCTGTTGGATGGTTCTCGCCTCAACCAAGATATTTTGACTCATACCCTAAGCGTAGACCAGTAGTCATGCCAATAACATTGTCGATATTTTATTACTGTATGTTTTGTTTTGAGGAGCTCCCAGAAACAGCTTACAGATTTAAATGTATCAAGAAAAAATACACTTCCATACATAAGTTCTTCAATGCCCTCGGGAGATAAAGCCAATGAAATGAATCTCTGAGCCATTTGACCAGTGATGTTTATTAGTGTTGCCTCTTAATGGTTTAATGCAATTTATAAAATCCGGTAAAGAACTGGTGTTTACAACTGAACATAGTCTCTGAAATTGTTATTGTAATTTTATTGGGGATTAAACCTGAACCCTTAAGAAGTGTAATACCACTGTGGTGTGATATTGTATGAAGACAATTGCACTGTACTTAAAATTATTTTGTTTCCATAATACCGGATGTGTTTACCAAATTGTGTCATGCTTGGTCATAAATAAGGACTTGGGAAAGTAATATTCAGCAAAGTTGGTGCTGGACTGGGTTGGGCTGAATCTGAGAGTTCCTCGTTATTTTGTTCTTGTGTTTACTAAAGGGATTGTGAATATATTATCAACTCTCTTTGATGATCAGGTATTCTGTCAGATTTTCCAAGACAACATTGGGGTCATGAATGTATTCAGGTTGGTTTGATGAGGACTGCCTTGTTATTTATGTGAAACCCATTTGTACTGTATGTTCACAAGCCTAAGTCCATCTCCTCTTGCCTACCTCTGAACTAGTTGTGACCTAGCTGATTTAGTTTGATTTAATTTTGATTGAGTCAGAGATAAAATTGGAGTTCAGTTCAATACAGTACAGATCAAGGGGCTTGTGGAAAGTAATGCACCTAGGAAAGTTACCCATGGTCAGAGGTGTACTTAGTAGGAATTGTGTTATTTTGTTGATATGTAGTGATGTACAAGAGACTCAAAGTTTATGTACAAACTTTACCTGCAACTGGATATGTAATGTCAATATGCTTCCCATACTCATGAAACAGTAAGATTTTTTTTTAAAGCAATTAAGGAGTACATACCCATAAATGCAAAAGTTTGAATTACAGTACAGTACTGTATATATATATATATATATATATCTTGAGGAATTTCATGGATATTTGTATCTCTAAGCTGAAATACATATTATGTAAGAATCACTTGGAAGCTTGACCATTAGTCATAAGTTTTCTGCAGTATCGATAATAACAAACAAACTCGGAAAATTTACATCAATCAGCATAATGTCTGACTAAACAATAATGTGCTTGTGTTAACACCAAATATTAAATTATATGTACTTCATGTTACTCCTAAGTTAGTTACTAGTAGTTATGTTTACTATTGTATTAGATATAAGATACTGTAACTATCTTTTATAATGAATGGTTCATTTTCATGATTATCTTAAACTTTTGCAAAATCAATATGGTGTTGATTATTGTGTGGAGAGGTAGTATTCCTCACCTACACTATTAAGATCTTCGCAGATGTATGTGATGTCAATTATTTGAGTGTATCTACTTCAACATTGTACCTTCTTAGAATTCTATGCAGACTTTGGATACACTAAGGAAAGTTTAATCAATGAACTTAATAATCACAGCTACTTAAGTCTATTACATCTACTTTACAATCATACTTACTGTAGAATAATCTGTTTAGAAAATTTATTTTTAAAAGGAACAGTACTCAGGTAAGCTTACTTACCTGTACACCTCTGCTAGTGGCTAGGGTAACTCAGAAATAAGCTTCTTCTTGACATACTGTACAAAACTATGGAAAGGAGAAATAAGATGAATGGATGTTTGGGTTTCCTGAGACTATTGGTGTAATCTCATACCCCTTTGATGGAAAGGTGAGATTTAACTCCACAAGGAACCTTTTTTCCATTATTTTGGTTTGTAATTGAATTGAATTTGTATCAATCAGATTACCTGAAAGAGAGAATGAATGAAGTGATATGTATTGTGTATCATTCTTTTCAGTTTTGTTGTTTATCCATCATATTTATTTTTGTATGTTTGGTTGCCCATCAGATTTTTCTGCCATAACGTAACCATAACCTTTAGAGAACATCAGGAATTGATTGCTATATGAGGAGCTTCAGTACAGTTGCAGCATGTCCACCCACGAGGGGAAACTGAGTCATATTTCACACATATTCATTGGCTCAAATAGCATCTCTATTGTATGGACCACATGATACAGTTCTTATGCCCATCATAATACTGCAAGTTCTGAAAGTACTGGTACAGGGTACATATTATGCAGCTGTTTTTATCTGTCTGACATGGTTCTTATACTGCCTGTAATATTTTCAAGCCCTGACAATATCTAAAAATCTTTTTGTCGTCCATGTGAAGCAGAGTGAATTAGTTCTTATAACACTGATATACAGTACTAATACTAGGAGAGTATTGAAAGTGTTTCTTTTGTCAAGACAGTGTATTGCTAAACTCTTAAACCCAGAAGAAGAGGCCACAGCAGAAAACATCTGTGTGTTTCTTACACAATTTTCAAAATGACATGCAAGTGTCAAATGAGCTATATATTTATCGAGGTGGTTGATGTGCTGCGACTGTACCGGGTCCTCAGCCTTATATTTTCCGGGGATGGTGTGGATTGTCCCTTTAAAGTTGTCAGGCACGGAATCACCTGCTCCTCATTGCTTGTATCCTCCAAGCAAATTTTATTATCTGCAGTCCATATTAACTACACTATGTGTATTAATAACTTGGTAGTTAAAGAAGTTTGAGAATGCATTATACAGATAATATTTCAGTAATGACTTGAAGTGTTGGAGAAATGAAGGCTCTTGATATCTCCAAACTGTGCCACCCAACAGACAGACCAAACTGATGTAATCTGATTATTGGCAAAGTTTGGAGGTGATATTAGCCTCCAGTTCATCAACAACTGAATACAGTACCCCCTTAATCTGATGGAGGAGCCTCTGTGATGAAATAGAACACGTAATCCTAAGCCAGAAAGACTGAAGAAGAACTCTAGTCAATGTGACATCACACCACAACTCACCATTAACATATCCTTTGTTTGTCTTGCTCCTACCACAGTGTTCTTATGTACCTTCAGTCAGATTTTCTTCTTTGTACATGTACAGTAACTAGTAGAGTACATGTGTTTTTCTGGTCAGAATGAAAGTATATTTTTAGTGTTTTTTTTTTTTTTTTTTTTTTTTTTAATATATATATATATATATATATATATATATATATATATATATATATAAATGCTTAATGTTCAGTACAGTATTTTTGAAGTCTTCAAATACATTATCATTAACAAGAAAGCTGTAAGAAAAATTGTGATTTTGTTAAATGTAAGGAAGCATGTACTGTATATTTTCACTAGCACGTGTAAATACAGTATAGGTATATTTTGTGAAGCGACCGATCAAATACTGATTTGCATGAGAAATATTTTTTATTATTCTTATTCTATGATTAGAAAACAATCACACCTTCATGTAATGATTGGTTGGCTTTTCATATTTCTTTATCTGCACATTTCATGTTGAACTGGTGCCAAGATTAATGTTTGGTGAAATTCATAGTCATCAAAGTACTCCTTATTCATGGTAGCAGATTGAAATTTTGACTCGTACTGCATACAGAGTTACTGTTATAAACACAAGGAAAGGTACTGCACTTTTACAGTGAAACTGACTCATGTGTCAGAGCTTTAGTTATTCAGTGAAGGAAATCAACCTGCTTGTTAAGAAAAAACTATAATGGTAATATAGATTTATTAATTGCAGCTGTCTTTACACATGGAGAGATAGCTTATGATTCTTCTTAATATACAGTAGTACTCTACTGTTAGAAGCTATTCTGTGAGGAAGATCTGTATCAGTACCTACAGTACTCTTGTTATAATAATACTGTACAGCAGGGATGCACAACCTTTTGGGCTCCTCGGGCCACATGATCAAACTTAAAACTCACTGAAGGCCGCAAGATTATGTTAAGCAAAAATGTAGAAATTTTAGGTGCTTAATGGTAAAAATATAGTACTTAATGACTTAATCCATTATGTCACAAAACTATGATTAATCCTTACCTGGCATACATGACACAGTCTTCTTAATGCGATTTTTGACACTGATGCATAGACAAGCTTCTTTATGTTGGGTTGAAACTTTGTTGTTGTTATTTTTTACCATTTATTACCTACTAAGGGCCGCCAGAGGGTTGCTTGATGGCCACATGTGGCCCGCGGTCCGCCGGTTGTGCATCCCTGCTGTACAGTATTGCTGTTCACCATCCAAAGATGGCACTTCATGTTATACCAAACAGTTGACCAGGACCCTTGTGATTATGGTCCATTATAATTTCAAGATGAAGATTGTTGTTGTAGAACTCTACATGTTCTCATGGTAAAAGAATAAAATAAAAGTTAAATTTCATATTTCAAGTAGGGTAACTGAGGAAAAAACATGTCTAACACTAGTTGGTGGTTATTTAGCTTATGCTCGAAATTAAATGTTCTGTGAAGGTTTGTAAAAATACAGTGTTTATTTAATTTTAATAACTGAATAGAAATGGGCTGTGTGGATTCTGAGTGTCCCATTTACTCTTTAGTATTTATAACTTAAAAACTTGTAAATTTGACAGAAATATAACCTCTCCTGCATTGAATATGCTGAATAAGCAACTGGGAGTTTAGCAAGTTTTTCCTGGGGCTTTTATGCGAGCAGAGTGTCACATAGACAAAGCCTTTATAGAAATGTGGTAAACAACTGACTGCACTGAAAATCAAAATTATAAAAAAGGCTCCAGTTCACTTGAGATGTGTTGATGGTTCTATTATGGGTGCTTCTGTCTGGTCAAAACTTTTGCAGAATTTTGTGATATAGATATGTTTTTCTACCTGTTGTTAGGTAGCTTTCTCTAGCATTCAGGTATCCTAAGTAGTGTATTTATGTCAAGTGTAGTGCTTAGACTTACTTTCCCATGCTTAATAAATTATTCCACACAGGGTAAAATAATTCCCAGATAATTTTTCATATAGATTAATTTGAGCATGTTTTGTATTTAGTAGAATTTGTGAGTCTTGTGATGACGTACAGAAGTTGGACAACAACAGAGTAATCTGCTCCTGTGTTCTACTTTTTCTCAGAGAATTACAATAAAATATGGAAAGCACTGCAGGCAATATCATTTCTCTTGACTGCGAAGGCTAACCCATGATGATTGAATGGGTTCCTGCTCTTTAGGAATTGTGGTAATCTTAAGCATATTTTTTTTTATGGATTTCAGAGTATGGATGGAAGACTTGTTCATTATTGATTGAATGTGTTTAAGACCTTTAAGTATTTTACCATTACAGTACGTGTATTGATGCTTTTTTTTATGGACTGTATACAGATATTTACTATTGTATCATGTTGAGAGGGATGCAAGACCTGTTACACATACCTGACTGAAACATTAACAGTATACTGAACATTCAGTAAATCGTAGCAGTTTGGACGACACCTTATCTGGCTTAGCAGATAGCCTAGTTATGCTAGCATCCATACTTCCCACTGAATCTGGACTTAATCCAGTTAATAGGGCGACAGTCTGGATGCTGGAATTTTCCCTCCTAAACTGGATTTTTCCCTCCTAAATTGGACATTTCTCATCAAAATCGAACACTTCCCTCCTAAATTAAACTTCCCCCTCCTATTTCGGAGTGTTCTCTCATAATTTCTATTCCCTCATAATCCGGACATTTATCTCCTAATCCAAACATTTTTCCAATTCATGGGAGACAATACGACTTGGCTTGTTGATTTTGGTTTAGCCAGATTTCAGTGCATTGATCTGGTTTAGTGAAGGCTTACTGTATTCATAATTATATAAATTAGATTCCTTATTGTTACAAGATAGGATATCAAGGGTGCATATTGCTCTGGGTTTTTATTTCTGTATGTTATAATATTCTCTCATAACGATGCACATTTGTTCATTCAACTGAAGTTGAGGTAATTTCTGTGTTATGTACTGTGTACTTGTAGTGTAGTAATTCCTCATTATGCATTTAGATTCTTACCTTATAGGAATTAATCTGTTAAATTAAAGGAACATACAGTAAGTAACATCTATGTATGTACACACTGTATGCCATGCTGAACAGTTATATTATGAAAGACAGTGGGTATATGTAAAGGAAGTCAAATGCAGAGTGTATGTTATGTACAGTACAGTATATGAATAATCATTCTGTATCTGGGTACTGCGCAAAGCGAGTAGTTTGTTTTGATTTTTTATGTGGGTACCGTACGGTACTACAGTACAACAATATGAAATGATTCAGTTGGTAAGGCTCTGATGAGGCTATATATAGCATTAGATTAATATAATTTTCTTTTCAGCAATTCACAGAAGATGGTACGAATAGATCTGGTTTTGAAAAATTAGGGAGTTTTTCATGTGACGTCAATGTGACGTCACGGTGTGCTCAGCGGCCATGTTGATAATATACCTCTAATATGTATACAACATGGAGGTATAATATAGAGGAGGCGGCATGAGCCGCTCGTCCTGTACACCCAAAGTGAAGCCAGGGGCGGAGCCTATTACCCTACCCCCCATTGACTCAAAACATTGCCCCGGCCGCTATAAACCCACTATAATTATGCTCTTATTTTCTCATATTAACTATAATTAGAGACAGAAAGAGACTTGAATTTGTTCCATATATGATAACTGCATAAAATTATCCAATTCTGTATATTATCAAAAGTACTTAAACCCATTAAATACCGCTGTTTCCTAGAGCATTACCTCTTCTCGCAAACTTTTCCTAGGAGGAGTATGAATGAAAGAATGAATGAATTAATGAATGAATAGTTTATTTTATGCAAAAAGTATAGTAAAAGAGAAGGTCATAGCTTACACACCAACCCACAGACAGTATTATAAGGTGACAGAGAAATAAGAACAAGTACAGTTGCCCATACATGAATCTGGTATGCCTCGCTACTTACGTGATACCTACAACAGGAAGGAAAGTGAGCAAAAGTTATAGTTTGTTGATAAGCAGATAGTAATAATATTTTACTATCTGCCTGTCAACAAACTACATCTTTTTTCACTTAATTTCCTTTCGTTGTAGCCACCTCACAAGTAACGAGCCATACCAGTTTCATGTGTGGGCAACTGTACAAATGCAAATAAAATTAATTATATAAAGAGTTCTAGTATGAGACTCTGGAAGGCCTTATGTCGCTCTTTAAGTACAGTATATAAATATGATGATATATAGTAAGATGTGTATAGTGAAGTGAAGATATGTATAGTGTAGTGCAGATGTGTGGTGTGCTGTGAAATGTGTGATGTGCAGTGAAAATGTAGCTTACATAGTGTAGTGAAGATGTGTATAATGTAGTGAAGATATGTATAGGGTACTGAAGATTTACATAGTGAAGTGAAGATGTGGTGTGTTGTGATGTGTATAGTGTAGTGAAGATGTGTGATGTGTAGTGTAGGTGTGGTGTGTAGTGAAGATGTGTATAGTGTACTGAAGATGTGTATAGGGTAGTGAAGATGTGTATATGGTACTGCAGATATGTGATGTGTAGTGAAGATTTGTATATTATGGTGAAGAGATGTGTAGTGTAACACCCAGATCACTGTCCTGTAATAGAGTTCACACTCAGGTGTAGTGTCTTGTATCAAACACATTTTACCACTTATAAGCCACATGAAATCTTACCATGATGGCTGGATGTTACTGCATAATGTGTGTCATCACTTACTCAGTTCCAGTTCATTCTGATTCACACAAAAACATTATTTTAATCATCAGTCCCAGGCCGTAATTTTACTATTATAAAAACTCTTTTGGCACATTGGCTTAACTTAGACTACGGGACTATAACTTAGACCTAAATTCTCAACAACCAAATAGTCTACGTAGTAAACACAATTATAAATTTGATATCTTTAAAACATTATGAAATATGCTAAAACATTCATAATACAATCTCTCAACACTCGAGTTATCCTACAGGCCAACCCTAACTTGGGCACAAGTAGGTCACCCCATGTAGCCAGTTTATCTTTTATAACCCTGTCAATGCCATATATACGTGTGGTTATACATTAACAGTTAATATCACAACACTATAATAGCCTTGGCTTTGCAGTTTTTGTGTGTACAGTATCAATATTCTACAGGACATGGGTGTCACGGTGTGCGAGGCAGGTGATGAATTTCACTTCGTTGATTTGTCCATTTCTGTCGTATATTTTTCTGTATGACTTTCTTAACATACCTATGAAATGTAGAAGAAAGACTCCTGTCTCTCTGGGTACACCCATATGCTGAACACGCCAGCATTATTATAAAAAATGGCAAAGAATGTTGGTGAAGTTGATGGTCCGACGTGATCAGCTGAGGTTTGTTTTGAGTCAATGGGGGGTAGGGAGGACAGCCGACCAATAGCGAGTTTGCTTCACCTTTGTGACGTCATGCCGCCTCCTTTATATTATACCTCCATGGTATACAAGCAGAGGGTAGTTGTTACTGGTTATGTCTAGCACTTTGATTCATTTGGACGAGTGTTAGATCTCCTTTAAGGGGATATTTAAAAATGTCACGGTTTTGCTGCATGGTGAGATGTTCTAACACAGACAAACTTCCTGGTTCGTCACTCACTTTGTCCTTCTTTCGGATCTCTAAGGTGATAAGAAATCAAGGAGAAGCACACGAGAAACTGCTGATCAAGGGAAGGAATTTATGGTTCTCCCGAATATCCGGGGAGCCAACATGAAACCCCTCTCCTCTCACTACAATCTTGGGGAAATTGAAGGCTTTGGGTAGGGAAAACCCTAATAATTACAGGAAAATAATGATTAGTTTGGAATTAATATTCTCCTCTATAATAACCATATGGGATAACAATTTAGTGCTAGCTCATTCAGTGGCAGATATGAAAATTATGCAGAGAAATACTGATAATTGGTAAAAAATATTGAATTACCGTTATTGCGTACGGTTTTTCTACCTTCATTACCCACTTACTTAGACCATTCTAAGACTATTTTCTTCTATGGCATTTCCTCCGCAAATTCCCCAATTCCAAGATAGGGCATAGTCAAATGGGGCATTTTGAAATTAGCCTGACCTTACCTAACCTAACCTAGACCTCATCAGACTACCGGGACCTATCCTCGGCAAACTACCGGGAAATAACCGTGCTAAAGTACAGGAAATTACGGGAAAAATACTGGGACCTAGCCAGATCTGGCAACACTGCTACAAAACGGTAATTCTGTCAATAAATACCGGATAATTACATACCTTGCCTCTCGCAATAACTGGATGAAGGTCCACATGGTGCCGAAGTTGATAATGGTCTTGATGTTTGTGATACCATCACTTCTTTAACTCAACCAATGGTAAAAAAGTTGTGTGGCTTAAAACTTTTGTGGCATTTCATGGACTGGAAGTTGTACTCAGGGTTGGGTGTTGATATCAAATAGTCACATACTGTAGGTTATGTTCGGGTAGCATATTCACTATCTGTACCCCACAATCGCACTGGCCGCTATTCGCGCAACATCTGCACCCTCTTTCCATCTTTTAAATCTTATGCTATTAATATTTGCATTCACCAGATCAATATTTATGAATGCATAAATGAGATTTGATTGGTAGGTTTCAGAACTATGATAGCGCGAATACCGAGAACACCCTGTGTTTCTAATAGATAAATGGAGTTATCGTACGTTTAGTGTAATATATAATTATAGGCTACTGCATGTATATATTTCTTACACAGTTGTGAGTATATATATATATATATATATATATATATATATATATATATATATATATATATATATATATATATATATATCTCAAGACATTTGATATATAGGAGTAATTATCTCCCCTTAAAAATAGCAGTAGCCTATGTTGTGTAGATGAAGGTTTGGTAGTACTGTAAGTTAATCTAAAAGACAGCAGACAATTCACCTTTCAGATCCAATCCCAAATCAAATTATTACCAAACAGATTTTTCATTATTAAATTTGGCCTGATCTGGTAATGATAAATACCAAATGGCAACCCTGCCAGTCTACCAACATGGCGGATGTTTATATCGTGACGTCACGTCGATCAGCTATTGCCTGTAACATAACCTCGTTTATTAATTCATGCTTTTTTTTAAGTCTCGTAATACATGGTCGTGACAGAAAAAAAGAGTCACAGTCTATGTGCAGTACTTTGTTCCACCTCTTGTCTAAATTATTATTCACACATTTATATTACACTAATGGCTTCACTCAATAGTTCTATGGTAGCAAGTATGATAAATACAATTATTGTTACCCAGGTTATATTCAGTGTAGGTAACAACAACATCCATGTCCTATATTACCCCACTCAGCAGGGGTGTAGGGGCTTCTGAGGCTGGGCTACCGTGGCTTGGTCAATTAAAGGACAGGAGGACAACCCTGTCCCAGTGGTGGCTTTACATTGGAAAAACTAAGCTACTCGGGCAACAGACCCGGGTGTGAGATTTCACTCGGGCGCTCTAAAACACCACGCGCCATAATTTATAATATATTAAAGTAATTCATAAGGTTATTAAACCTTGTTCTTGGAGTAGGATGTGTCAGCTCAAGTGTCTACCTTGCTTTCTCTTTCACTCACTTTGGTAATGTTGGTTCATATTGGGGTTTCTTAATAAATCTTTCTATGAAAGTATTCCCTGTGTCCCATATTTTTCATCCTTGGCTCTCAGTTAGCTGTATACTTCTTCCTACTAAGATACAATGTACTTGGTAACATCATCATCTCTATACTTTTCTGAAAAATTGAGTAACAATGTTGAAAATAATATTTGTGTTGACCCCGACATCCACCTTTCTGTTGTTTGAGACTGAACCTTTTTTTTTTTTTTTTTATTTATTTATTTTTTTCTTTAACATTAGGAATTTGGAATCATACTTTGTGTATGGCTTGCCAGCTCTTGATTTCCTTCTGTTGTTCTTATGTCCTTTCCTTCCCACTTATCGTTGTCTGTCCTCTGTGACTCCTCCCTTTAGAGGCATAAGGTCTTTCTGGCCTAGAACAGTCTTCTATCTTCTCATTTATAATCAAATCTCGGTCTAGTGGAGAGCACAGATGTTCAAATCATATACAGTATGATGAGCCTGAAAGAAATACAGGAGATGATAGCTAGAATATTAAATATTTCATCCACCCACGAAACGTAAAAAGCGAGGTGATTCAGTTGAAGTGCAGATGTGGCGTGGATTGTGTGAGCACAGGTGTTCATTGCCATACCCACCTCACCATTCCACACAACACTACATTTACACTAATTTACAACCAATCATCCTACTTCACCATAGATGTGATTAGTCTCTCTCTCTCTCTCTCTCTCTCTCTCTCTCTCTCTCTCTCTCTCTCTCTCTCTCTCTCTCTCTCTCTCTCTCTCTCTCCATATTCTCACATTACCATATTTTGATTCTTTGTCTTAATTTCCATTCTATTATGTTTTCATTTGATATCGCTACATATTTACCGGCGCCGAGGTGGTTATGTGATTGGTTCGGTTTAATGGTGTGTTTTCTTGTTTTCTGTTGAGGTGTGCCTCGTTACTGGCAACAAGTGATTACTGTAAATTTTGAAAGAGATCTAGCCACAAGAATGAGGATGAGATCAGGAAGCCTTTTCCCCCGAAAATGATATTATGCATCTGTAAGTCGCCCAGGAATCAGGGTGCACACTCTGAAATACACACTGCCTGGTGCGAAAGAGTATACGTGGTATTTTGTTACACTGTTAATGAATGTGTTGCACGCACGCACACACCCACACACACCACTCAAGCGATAAGTACACTTGAGTTGGTGCGCGTAAAAAAGAAAAACAAAAAAACAAAATTGAGCTGTAGATTGCCTTATACTTCACATATATGTATTTCCTAAACTTTTTGCCGTATATGGTGACACGACTCGCTGAGGTTAGCACTGAACATAAGGTAGATATTTATGGAGCAATAACTTGACTCAGATATATTCCTATAAATATATTGCCGAATCTGGTAACACGTGGCCTTTATTTTAGTGTGAAAGATATTGTAATGTGTGTATCGTATATAGTCGTGACCCATAAAGCCAAAATTACAGTGGAAAAACACGAATGATTAAAATAGTGCATCACCTGTCAGTTCCATAGGTCAGCAATATTTTTTGTTATTAGGCACTCCAAGATAGTAACTATATAAAGTAACGTATATGTAATGTTGTTTTGCCTCACGAATTACGTAGAAAAGTCACAGAATTTAGTTTAATTAAGGCTGATCACATTAGATATAATTTTTTTACAGGCCCCTTGGTTAAAGTTGTATATTAGACAGTTACACAATAATAAATAATAATAGCGACCTTGAATACCTGCCACAAACCCAGTCGCAGTTCCCCCACACACACATTGTCAAATGTTTAAAAGAGAAAAATAAATTATACTAGGAATGCTGTCTGTAATTCCGAACGCGCAGATGAAGTGGAATGAACGGCATGCTATCCTTTTGTGTGTGTGTGTGTGTGTGTGTGATATCCGACCCCGGTGACGACGTGCCTACCAATAATGTACAGTCACGATCAAAAGTCCCGCATCAGGTGAATGAAAGTGAGACATTGGAGTGAATCGAACGTGGGGTGCTTGAACGCTAAAATCCTAATGTGTGTATTATTTCTGCGTTTCTTTTCTTTCTGTGATTTAAAATGCGTGATTCACCTTTTTCTCACTGCCTCATCCAGCCCTAATATTCCACCTTTAATGACGTTGTAACTCTATTGTACCATGAACGTTTCTTTTATGTATTATTTAAGTATGTCTGTTTTCCTCGGTTTAAAGAAAACTGCCAAACATTAATTTATAATTTAAAAAGTCTTCTTCATAATATTTTTGTGTTAGGCAAGCCTCCTCCACCGTGCTCGCTCACGTTGCACCACTCCTAACTGTGTCCGAATTTCTCCTTGATCCCTTGCTTTCTGTTGCCCGTCACTATCATTTCCTGTTTCTGTCTAGTCCGCGCCACCCTTCTCTTGCCTGAAAGATATGCTTCACAAATCTCGAAAATTTTTAGATGCCAGGGTAATATACTTTGTTCAGTTTGTCGATATTTTCCCTGAATTTTCCTCCTTTCTTTATTTTACCAAGATTTGTAGTTTTCTCATATGACCTGATCTCTTGTGATTTAACGCCATGTGACCTAGGTAGCCTAATTTAGTACTGGCGTAACATTATTGCACTGTATTGTATAGTAATTTCTGCTCCGAAGGGAAAGTGTTAAATAATATATATATATATTTTTTCAATGTTACTGGTCTATGGGTAGTATGCAGTATTAACAAATATAATGAGGTGGTAATATTTATCAAACCGATGACATAATACGAGCGAGTCATATCCTTTTTGGGTACCGTACTCCAGTTATATATTTATGTCGTGAATCGTACGGTACACAAGGCCTTTTGAAGTAACTATGAATATACCTTCATCCCAATCAGCTGCAGATGGTCATTTGAGAGCTTGCAATCCGATCGTGCAAGAATATTTGACACCTGTGAGAGCTTTGAACCTGCGACCTTTGGATTACTAAACACCGGAGCCTGAACCAATTCCCCACTTTTTTTTTTACCTGCCTCACGCTGAAGGTGGTCACGTCGTCACACACACTACAAATTATTTATCCGACGCATTTTATTCCACCAGACTAACACATTTGAGCTTCCACCTCCTCTCATAAATACTGAGCCTCATTAAGACTGATATTGTATATTAGAATTTCTCTGTCATTTTTTCTTATTACTTTTAATTTTATATTTATCTTAATATGTATTTTTTAACCCGATATTTTGTCTCGTATAATATTTTAGTGCATCGTTGCGGTTATATATTTTTATCTGTTAGTTCTATTATATCTATATTTATAAATTTGTCTGTATGTTTTTTTTTCCTATACATAACTACACTGATATCGGATTGAAGGATTAGCTCTTTCACGCTCTGCTATCTCACTCAGCTGAATAAAACATTTAGGATTTAGCCACGGTAACCCTTAGCTACAGTTGCAGAAAAAGGCTATTTTTGTATCTACTTTAGTATAATTCTCAGAAATAATGATCCTTGATGACTGTGTTATGTAGAGCGAAGCACAATTGTGTATTAATGGGACTCTTCATACATTCGGTGAAATTGTCTTAAAAAAGTGAACCTCCCCTTAATAGAATCCAAGGGCTCAGAGAACACATGAAGGAGAAAAATGTCTGCAAAAGTTTCTACGCTTTGTGATAAAATAAACGTTCAAAGGAGAGAATAGAGTTTATGATTCGTGTCAAGGAAGGTACAATATGAGCCGTCAGATAGAATAATATAGGTCTTTGTTGTAGAGGTATCAGGGAAGGTAAGGGACGTTAGCGAAAGTAAGGGACGCCAGGGAAAATATGGGAGCTCACGTGAGATAAGGGACCTCAGGGGAAAGTAAGGGAGGGCAGGGAGGAATATAAATTCTAGGAAAGGTAAGGGAAGTCAAAGTAGATAGGAACAACAGGTGATAAGCAGAAGTGTCAGGAATATAAGGGAGGAAGGGAAAATAAAAAGGGATGCCAGGGAAAAGAAGGAAGTAGAGGGAAGATAAGGGTGGTTAGCGAAGATAAGTAAGGGAAGACCAGCAGGGGTATGAGGGAAGATAAGGGAAGACCAGCATGAGGGGTATGAGGGAAGATAAGGTGAGCCAGGGAAGATAAGGAGGTTAGCGACGGTAAGTGTAAAGAAAATATAAGGGAAGACCAGCATGAGGGGTATGAGGGAAGATAAGGTGAGCAAAGGAAGATAAGTCCCAAGTAGAGTATTGGTGGGTACAGCTTTAAGTCAGCTGGTACCCCCCATCTCCAAACCCCCTTGCTAAATTATAAACTCACCCCTCCTGTCATAGTCTCTCTCTCTCTCTCTCTCTCTCTCTCTCTCTCCCTCTCTCTCTCTGATCTGTGTTGTATATTTGTCCTGCACTGTTCGTAGTTTCTCTCTCTCTCTCTCTCTCTCTCTCTCTCCTCCTCTCTCCTCTCTCCTCCTCTCTCTCTCCCTCTATCTCTTCTCTCTCTCTCTCTCTCTGTGTTGTATATTTGTCCTGCACTGTTCGTAGTCTCTCTCTCTCTCTCTCTCTCTCTCTCTCTCTCTCTCTCTCTCTCTTCTCTCTCTCATTTACTGTCGAGTTTTTCTCTGTCTAATGCTGGTCTCTGTATGTTGCTATACTTTAATGTTTCACTCTGTCTGTCTGTACTGTAGTTCTGTCCTATATTTCTGTGGCCTAGCTCTCTCGTCCATTGTCTCAGTATCTCAGTGTCTGATTGTTTTTATATTCCTCTCTCTCTCTCTCTCTCTCTCTCTCTCTCTCTCTCTCTCTCTCTCTCTCTCTCTCTCTCTCTCTCTCTCCTCTCTCTCTCTCTCTCTCTCTCTCTCTCTCTCTCTCTCTCATAATATACACACACAAACTCTCTCTCTCTCTCTCTCTCTCCTCTCTCTCTCTCTCTCTCTCTCTCTCTCTCTCTCTCTCCTCTCTCTCTCTCTCTCTCTCTCTCTCTCTCTCTCTCTCTCTCTCTCTCTCTCTCTCTCTCTCTCTCAAACACGCACCCGGATCTGTAGGAAAAGGAATGAACTGAGCAGCGTCAACCTTGAACCAAAGTTTAGTAGAATGATCTCTGAGTCTGCATCAATATCTTGTGATACCTTCCCCGACAGCTTGCCACTTGATACAATCCTCCCAGACTAATCCTGCTTAGCCTCCACTCTTCCACGCTGGTCTTATGCTCACCAGGCTTTTTCTGAATTAGCTTTTATTTGGCTTTACTGCCTGTGTTAACTAACTGCATAATTATAGTTTTGCGCGCATGTATGAGTACATTTTAGTACACGTATCCGATGCGAGGGTGAGGTGTTAATATATTTATGAGATATGGTAGGTACTGTAAATTATTGTTTAAATCCTTAGCATATCAATATGAATGACTTGTGATATGAGGGGTGCTGATGATGTAACGGTTAGCAACACTTGCCCAGCACGCGAGAGATTTCGGTTTAATTCCTAGGTCAATGGAATTGTTGGACAACTTTCCCAGCCCCCATGTCCCTGTTCACCTAGCAGTAAATAGGTACCCGGCTGTAAGAGCAAGGATAACAACCTTGTAGGCTGGGGGAAGATGTGTCAATGTAAACTACCCAGCACACTTCTCAACTACCTAGCACACACTGGTGGGGGAAGATGTGTTGATGTAAACTACCCAGCACACTCCTCTATTACCCAGCGACATACTGGTTAGGGCTGGTTCTATCCAGAAATGAGGAATCTGGCATCCTCTTCCACACCCTGGCCTGTTCTGTCTGTCTCTCTTACTATTTCTCATTCCTTCTGGGTAGCCGACAAGATCGCCCGATTGGGTGGCACAACAAGAAGACTACAGACGGTGGTTTGTTGGCTTGGGGATATATACCCGTGAGCCAGCAGTCCCACTCGTCTGTTGCCTTCGAAGAAACAGACCCCACTATCACCCTGACTCCCATTTGGGGGTCCGAGCATCTGCGCGGCTTCGGTCAACCAGACTCGGGACTGCCCAGCCAGACAGTCTGGGGAACCTACAACAACAACAACTTGTGATATATATGTGACAACTATGTATATATCTAAATCAAAATGTCTCCTTTTGACCTATGATACGTAGGATCTATGTGATTATAATCAATATTATGAATGACCCAGTGCAGATTCGTGATAGTGTAATGGCCATATGGTGTTCTCTGATGTACATGATAACACACAGGCTACACCACACTTACCACACTCCGGCCACCGTATCACGAACTAGTGTGTACAGGTGCACCAAATCCTTTGATCCCTACAGTAATAGAAGGTGAAGGTATTATATAGTAAGGGTGACATTGAATCGTGGGGGGTGGGGGGAGTTACCATAGACTTTTTCTTATTAGATCTGTAGCATGTGACGTGAATTTGATTTTTTTAAAGTGATGGTAAACTTCAATTTTTATGTTGTTTCAGTAATCATCCCTTGCATTATAGAAGAAAAGACATTGGAAGGAAAAGCTTCGTTGACGACGTTTTGTTGTTCTCGAAGAAATAATATCGAACATTGTGAGTGAAGGCTCCTTTTCTGGTGATGTTATTAT